>OW121744.1:104331948-104475948 GCA_933228675.1 Stomorhina lunata | reverse complement strand
AAGGAAATTTTTCAAAAATTTTCTATTTTTTAATATTTTTATAGGAAATTTTTCAAAAATTTCCTATTTTTATAGAAAATTTTTCAAAAATTTCCTATTTTTATAGGAATTTTTCAAAAATTTCCTATTTTTATAGGAAATTTTTCAAAAATTTCCTATTTTTATAGGAAATTTTTCAAAAATTTCCTATTTTTATAGGAATTTTTTCAAAAATTTCCTATTTTTATAGGAAATTTTTCAAAAATTTCCTATTTTTATAGGAAATTTTTCAAAAATTTCTATTTTTTAAAGGAAATTTTTCAAAAATTTACTATTTTTTTAAAGGAAATTTTTCAAAAATTTCCTATTTTTATAGGAAATTTTTCAAAAATTTCCTATTTTTATAGGAAATTTTTCAAAAATTTCCTATTTTTATAGGAAATTTTTCAAAAATTTCCTATTTTTATAGGAAATTTTTCAAAAATTTCCTATTTTTATAGGAAATTTTTCAAAAATTTCCTATTTTTATAGGAAATTTTCAAAAATTTCCTATTTTTTATAGGAAATTTTTTCAAAAATTTCCTATTTTTATAGGAAATTTTTCAAAATTTCCTATTTTTATAGGAAATTTTTCAAAAATTTCCTATTTTTATAGGAAATTTTTCAAAAATTTCCTATTTTTTATAGGAAATTTTTCAAAAATTTCCTATTTTTATAGGAAATTTTTCAAAAATTTCCTATTTTTATAGGAAATTTTTCAAAAAATTCCTATTTTTATAGGAAATTTTTCAAAAATTTCCTATTTTTGTAGGAAATTTTTCAAAAATTTCCTATTTTTATAGGAAAATTTTCAAAAATTTCCTATTTTTATAGGAAATTTTTCAAAAATTTCCTATTTTTATAGGAAATTTTTCAAAAATTTCCTATTTTTATAGGAAATTTTTCAAAAATTTCCTATTTTTATAGGAAATTTTTCAAAAATTTCCTATTTTTATAGGAAATTTTTCAAAAATTTCCTATTTTTATAGGAAAGTTTTCAAAATTTCCTATTTTTATAGGAAATTTTTCAAAAATTTCCTATTTTTATAGGAAATTTTTCAAAAATTTCCTATTTTTATAGGAAATTTTTCAAAAAATTTCCTATTTTTATAGGAAATTTTTCAAAAATTTCCTATTTTTATAGGAAATTTTTCAAAAATTTCCTATTTTTATAGGAAATTTTTCAAAAATTTCCTATTTTTATAGGAAATTTTTCAAAAATTTCCTATTTTTATAGGAAATTTTTCAAAAATTTCCTATTTTTATAGGAAATTTTTCAAAAATTTCCTATTTTTATAGGAAATTTTTCAAAAATTTCCTATTTTTATAGGAAATTTTTCAAAAATTTCCTATTTTTATAGGAAATTTTTCAAAAATTTCCTATTTTTATAGGAAATTTTCAAAAATTTCCTATTTTTATAGGAAATTTTTCAAAAATTTCCTATTTTTATAGGAAATTTTTCAAAAATTTCCTATTTTTATAGGAAATTTTTCAAAAATTTCCTATTTTTATAGGAATTTTTCAAAAATTTCCTATTTTTATAGGAAATTTTTCAAAAATTTCCTATTTTTATAGGAAATTTTTCAAAAATTTCCTATTTTTATAGGAAATTTTTCAAAATTTCCTATTTTTATAGGAAATTTTTCAAAAATTTCCTATTTTTATAGGAAATTTTTCAAAAATTTCCTATTTTTATAGGAAATTTTTCAAAAATTTCCTATTTTTATAGGAAATTTTTCAAAAATTTCCTATTTTTATAGGAAATTTTTCAAAAATTTCCTATTTTTATAGGAAATTTTTCAAAAATTTCCTATTTTTATAGGAAATTTTCAAAAATTTCCTATTTTTATAGGAAATTTTTCAAAAATTTCCTATTTTTATAGAAATTTTTCAAAATTTCCTATTTTTATAGGAAATTTTTCAAAAATTTCCTATTTTTTATAGGAAATTTTTCAAAAATTTCCTATTTTTATAGGAAATTTTTCAAAAAATTTCCTATTTTTATAGGAAATTTTTCAAAAATTTCCTATTTTTATAGGAAATTTTTCAAAAATTTCCTATTTTTATAGGAAATTTTTCAAAAATTTCCTATTTTTATAGGAAATTTTTCAAAAATTTCCTATTTTTATAGGAAATTTTTCAAAAATTTCCTATTTTTATAGGAAATTTTTCAAAAATTTCCTATTTTTATAGGAAATTTTTCAAAATTTAAAATTTCCTATTTTTATAGGAAATTTTTCAAAAATTTCCTATTTTTATAGGAAATTTTTCAAAAATTTCCTATTTTTATAGGAAATTTTTCAAAAATTTCCTATTTTTATAGGAAATTTTTCAAAAATTTCCTATTTTTATAGGAAATTTTTCAAAAATTTCCTATTTTTATAGGAAATTTTTCAAAAATTTCCTATTTTTATAGGAAATTTTTCAAAAATTTCCTATTTTTATAGGAAATTTTTCAAAAATTTCCTATTTTTATAGGAAATTTTTCAAAAATTTCCTATTTTTATAGGAAATTTTTCAAAAATTTCCTATTTTTATAGGAAATTTTTCAAAAATTTCCTATTTTTATAGGAAATTTTTCAAAAATTTCCTATTTTTATAGGAAATTTTTCAAAAATTTCCTATTTTTATAGGAAATTTTTCAAAAATTTCCTATTTTTATAGGAAATTTTTCAAAAATTTCCTATTTTTATAGGAAATTTTTCAAAAATTTCCTATTTTTATAGGAAATTTTTCAAAAATTTCCTATTTTTATAGGAAATTTTTCAAAAATTTCCTATTTTTATAGGAAATTTTTCAAAAATTTCCTATTTTTATAGGAAATTTTTCAAAAATTTCCTATTTTTATAGGAAATTTTTCAAAAATTTCCTATTTTTATAGGAAATTTTTCAAAAATTTCCTATTTTTATAGGAAATTTTTCAAAAATTTCCTATTTTTATAGGAAATTTTTCAAAAATTTCCTATTTTTATAGGAAATTTTTCAAAAATTTCCTATTTTTATAGGAAATTTTTCAAAAATTTCCTATTTTTATAGGAAATTTTTCAAAAATTTCCTATTTTTATAGGAAATTTTTCAAAAATTTCCTATTTTTATAGGAAATTTTTCAAAAATTTCCTATTTTTATAGGAAATTTTTCAAAAATTTCCTATTTTTATAGGAAATTTTTCAAAAATTTCCTATTTTTATAGGAAATTTTTCAAAAATTTCCTATTTTTATAGGAAATTTTTCAAAAATTTCCTATTTTTATAGGAAATTTTTCAAAAATTTCCTATTTTTATAGGAAATTTTTCAAAAATTTCCTATTTTTATAGGAAATTTTTCAAAAATTTCCTATTTTTATAGGAAATTTTTCAAAAATTTCCTATTTTTATAGGAAATTTTTCAAAAATTTCCTATTTTTATAGGAAATTTTTCAAAAATTTCCTATTTTTATAGGAAATTTTTCAAAAATTTCCTATTTTTATAGGAAATTTTTCAAAAATTTCCTATTTTTATAGGAAATTTTTCAAAAATTTCCTATTTTTATAGGAAATTTTTCAAAAATTTCCTATTTTTATAGGAAATTTTTCAAAAATTTCCTATTTTTATAGGAAATTTTTCAAAAATTTCCTATTTTTATAGGAAATTTTTCAAAAATTTTCTATTTTTATAGGAAATTTTTCAAAAATTTCCTATTTTTATAGGAAATTTTTCAAAAATTTCCTATTTTTATAGGAAATTTTTCAAAAATTTCCTATTTTTATAGAAAATTTTTCAAAAATTTCTTATTTTATAGGAAATTTTTCAAAAATTTCTTCTGAATCTCCAAGTTCAGTACCAAATTATTCTTTTAAAAGGGATTCATATTGCCCTTTGCTACCATTTCCCCTCCCCTTAGCATTTCAATTATCTCTTAATTACCTAATCTGCACTTTAATTTCCTCCACTTAACCGCAAACAAGGAAGAAAATTAGACATGGAAATATTTGTTGCCAACAATGCGATGACATTTATAAACTCATTCTGTCCCTCAAACTTTGAAAAAAAAATAAGCTCTTAACACGATATGCTCGTATTTACTAGTAAATATTTCTGGAAAATAGAAAATAAATGATTTCTTTTAAAGTTTAGACCATTTGTATGGAAGTAGTTAAACCAAGCCAACCAAACCACCCACTTACCAACCCAGAAAATGGGGAAAAACTCCAACGGTTGCATGTAAAAATGTTTTAAAATAATTAAAAATTCCAAAGTTGTTTATGGATGTATGTACATATGTATTACTATTTGTAGATGTATGTACACAGGACTCACATAAATAGATATTTATGTATGTGTAAATATGTGCGACCTACTCCCAACCCTGATCTATGACAACATTTTAAAAGTGTTTATTTATCAAGATTTGGTATATGTCTTTCAAAGACAGACGGGAAACTCGTCTGCTGATATGTCGCCTGACAGTCTGTCCCTTTGACTTTATGTCTCTGTTTTAGGTGTCCCTTCTTTTCTCCATCCTTCCTTGATATCTTAGAAAACTTTACCCAAAATATCAAATAATATTTAAAAATCCATTAACAATTTTATATTAACCCATTTAAATCAATAAAACAAATCTAAATTAACAAACAAATGTAATAGACAGGGATCAAATGCGAATAATTTTTCTTTTTGAATAAAATATGTGTGGAAATATTAAAATCGCTCTAAACCGACCGTATTATACTCTTCACCATTAAGGTCGAACGAAAGTGGACCTATTAACAACACAATAAAGAAGCTTATCTTAATGGCCCTAGACATAAATAAGTTTTGACAAAATACAAAATTTTTCCGAGATTTAAATAACTTCCGATATTGGGTCTATCCGATTTTTAATTGTAGGTTAGGTAGGTCTTACATAGTCCCGATTTTTAATAGTACTTCTAATAGACTTTTTAATAGTCCCGATTTTGAATACTAGGTCCTTTTATGTTCCCGATTTTCTATAGTAAAACCTTATATAGCCTCGATATTATATAGTAGATCCTTTTATAGTCCAAATTTTTAATTGTATGTTCTTTTTAATAGTAGTTCCTCATAGAGTCCCGATTTTCAATAGAAGGTTCTTATATAGTCCCGCTTTTTAATAGTAGGTCCCCATATAATTTCGATTTTTAGTCTTAGGCTCTTTTATAGTCTCGATTTCCAATAGTAGGTCCTTTTATAGTCCCGATTTTCAATAGTAGGTCCTTTTATAGTCCCGATTTTCAATAGTTCTTTTATAGTCTCGATTTCCAATAGTAGGTCCTTTTATAGTCCCGATTTTCAATAGTAGGTCCTTTTATAGTCCCGATTTTCAATAGTTGTATCTTATTTAATCCCGATTTTCAATAGTAGGTGCTTATATAGTCCCAAGTTTCTATAGTACGTCCTTCTATGGTCCCAATTTTTAATCGTAGGTCATTATATAGTCCAGATTTTTAAAAGTAAGTTCTTTTATAGTCCCGATTTTCAACAGTAGGTCCTTATATAGTCCAAATTTTCAATAGTATGATCTTTTTATTCTTAGGCTCTTTTATAGTCCCAATGTTTAATAGTAAATCCTTCTATAGTCCCGATTTTCAATAGTAGGTCCTTTTATAGTCCCGATTTTCAGTAGTTGTTTCTTATTTAATCCCGATTTTCAATAGTAGGTGCTTATATAGTCCCAAATTTCAATAGTACGTCCTTCTATGGTCCCAATTTTTAATCGTAGGTCATTATATAGTCCAGATTTTTAAAAGTAAGTTCTTTTATAGTCCCGATTTTCAACAGTAGGTCCTTATATAGTCCCAATTTTCAATAGTATGACCTTCCAAGGTCCTAATTTTCAATCATAGATTCTTATATAGTCCCGAGTTTTACTAGTTAATTCTTATATATTCCCGATTTTCAGTAGTAGCTCCTGCTATAGTCACGATTTTCAATAGTAGATCCTTCTATAGTCCCGATTTTCAATAGTAGGTTCTTTTATAGTCCCGATTTTCAATGGTTAATTCTTATATAGTAACGAGTTTCAATAGTAGCTCCTGCTATAGTCCCGATTTTCAATAGTAGCTCCTGCTATAGTCCCGATTTTCAATAGTAGATCCTTCTATAGTCCCGATTTCCAATAGTAGGTTCTTCTATAGTCCCGATTTTTAATAGTAGGTTCTTTTATAGTATCGATTTTTACTAGTCAATCCTTATATAATACCGATTATCAATAATAGGTTCTTCTATAGTTCCGATTTTTAATGGTAGGTCCTTAGATAGTCCCGATTTTCAATAGTAGGTCCTTATATAGTCCCTATTTTCAATAGTAGGTTCTTATATAGTCCCGATTTTCAATAGTAGGTCCTTCTATAGTCCCGATTTTCAATAGTAAGTCCTTATATAGTTCCAATTTTCAATCGTACGTCCTTAGATAGTTCCGATTTTCAATAGTAGGTCCTTATATACTCACGATTTTCAATAGTAAGACCTTATATAGTTCCGATTTTCAATAGTAGGTCCGATTTTCAATAGTAAGTTTTTATATAGTCCCGATTTTCAATAGTAGGTCCTTCTACAGTCCCGATTTTCAATAGTAAGTCCTTATATAGTTCCGATTTTTAATCGTAGGTCCTTAAATAATCCCGATTTCAATAGTAGGTCCTTATGTAGTCCCGATTTATAATAGTAGATTCTTATATGGTCTCGATTTACAATAGTAGGTCCTTATATAGTTCCAATTTTCAATATTAGTTCCTCCCATGGTCCCGATTTTTAATCGTAGATCCTTCTATGGTCCCGATTTTCAATCAAAGTTACTTATTTAGTCCCGAGTTTCAATAGTTAGACCTTCCATAGTCCCAATTTTCAATCGTAGGTTCTTATACAGATCCGAGTTTCAATAGTAGGTTCTTCTATGGTCCCGATTTACAATAGTAGGTCCTTATTTAGTCCCAATTTTCCATAGTATTTCCTTCTGTAGTCCCGATTTTCAATCGTTGGGTTTTATACAGTAACGATTTTCAATAGTTGGTCCTCATATTGTCCCGATTTTCGCTCTTCGGTTCATATATAGTCCCGACTTTCAATAGTAGGTCATTCTATAGTCCCGATTTTTAACTGTAGGTTCTTTTATAATCAAAATTTTCAATAGAAGCGGTTCATATAGTTCCAATTTTCAGTCGCAGGTTCTTATTTAGTACAGATTTTTAATAGCAGGTCCCTCTATAGTCCCGATTTTCAATAGTAGATGCTTCTATAGTCCCGATTTTCAACAGTTGGGCCCTGCATATTCCGAACTTCAACAGTAGGTCCTTATTAGGCCCAATTTTTAATCGTAGGTTCTTTTATAGTCCCGATTTTCCATAGTAGGTCTTTTTATAGCCCCGATTTTCAATTGTATGTTCTTATATAGTCCCAATTTTCAATATAAAGCCCAATATACTCCCTATAATGATGAAGATTATAAATAAACCAAAATATTTTGATTAAGACTTAACTTATTTTGTTTTGTAAATGACCAAAAACCGCCAGATAATTTCACACTATTTTTTTCTAGTTAAAACGAGTCCGCGTTTACTTCTCATAAGTACAAACAGGAAATAAATTATAAATTATCGTAAAATAAAATATTTATATAAATATCTTCTAAATATACAATTTTGGGCATAAGTTTGGGTGTTAAAAACGAAAATAAAGCAGAAAAATATAAATACAAAATTAAGACAATTTATTTATGGTAAATGAAAAAATAACAACTAAAAAAAAGTAAACAAATGGCTTGTCAAAAAGCTTATCTTTTCAGTTTTAACAATAAGTGAAAAACTAAAGAAAGAAAAAATACTACAAATGGATACAATTCAAACGAAACGAACTAACCAAAGCCAACCCAACCAACCAACCAACCGACCATCCAACCATCCATTCAATAAAGTCACCAATAAACCCACAAGACAGACGATAACCCAACATTTTTACAATAAGTCTTCGAAATATCTTTCACAATATTTGGAGCGCCACATAAATACTTTGTTCGCGTACTTATAATCGTCTAAATACATACAGTCCATAATTTACCATAAGCTATTAACAATTCCTCACTCCCCCTCCCCCTCTTCCCTACCTCAAACTCAAATATTTTGCAAAACCCCTTTTTTATTAAGTCAGATAAATATGAGGAATAATTCGAGAGATTTAGCGGGGGCTGGGGTCGCTAGATTGTTGGCGGCGACTCTTATGGTTAAGATGTCGCTTTCCTCTCCAATTTATAAAGATAGTATTGGCACTTAATGTGTTTCGTTTTTTTTTTTTTATTCTTTAATCAATAATAAAATTGATAAGATTAAAGTTAAAACAATTAACCCATTAGTAAAGTCTCTGACAACAGCCTAAAGACTATAAACAGAGGAGTGCACAGTGGGGTATTAGGTATGCATTTAGAAGCAAATTTTCCTTATACAACTTTTTATACTTGTCGTTGATCTTTAAATAGTTCCATCTTTTAACGATCGATCTTTTAAAGTGACATCATTGTAGGTCTTAATTTTGAATCGTAGGTACTTAAATAGACCCAATTTTGAATCATTGGTTCTTATATAGTAGGTACTTAAATAGTACCAATTTTAAATCGTTGGTACTTAAATGATCCCAATTTTGAATCATTGGTTCTTATATAGTAGGTACTTAAATAGTACCAATTTTAAATCGTTGGTACTTAAATGGTCCCAATTTTGAATCATTGGTTCTTATATAGTCCCAATGTTTAATTATAGGTACTTATATAGTACCAATTTTTAATCGTAGGTACTTAAATAGTCCCAATTTTGAATCATTGGTTCTTATATAGTCCCAGTTTTTAATCGTAGATACTTAAATACTCCCAAATTTTAATCGTAGGTACTTAAATAGTCCCGATTTTGAATCATTGGTTCTTACGTAGTCCCAATGTTTAATCTTAATTACTTAAATAGTCCCAATTTTGAATCATTGGTTCTTATACAGTCCCAACTTTTAATCGTAGGCACTTAAAAGTCCCAATTTTAAATCATTGGTTCTTATATAGTCCCAATGTTTAATCGTAGGTTCTTATACAGTCCCAATTTTTAATCGTAGGTACTGAAATAGTGCTAATTTTGAATCATTGGTTTTTATATAGTCCCAATGTTTATTCGTAGGTTCTTATACAGTCCCAATTTTTAATCGTAGGCACTTAAATAGTCCCAATTTTGAATCATTGGTTTTTATATAGTCCCAATGTTTATTCGTAGGTTCTTATACAGTCCCAATTTTTAATCGTAGGAACTTAAATAGTACCATTTTTGAATCATTTGTTCTTATACAGTCTTTTAATCGTAGGCACTTAATAGTCCCAATTTTAAATCATTGGTTCTTATATAGTCCCAATGTTTAAACGTAGGTTCTTATACAGTCCCAATTTTTAATCGTAGGAACTTAAATAGTACCAATTTTGAATCATTTGTTCTTATACAGTCTTTTAATCGTAGGCACTTAATAGTCCCAATTTTAAATCATTGGTTCTTATATAGTCAAAATGTTTAAACGTAGGTTATTATACAGTCCCAATTTTTAATCGTAGGTACTTAAATAGTACCAATTTTGAATCATTGGTTCTTATACAGTCCCAATTTTTAATCCTAGGTACTTAAATAGCCCCACTTTTGAATTATTGGTTCTTATATAGTCCCAATGTTTAATCGTAGGTTCTTATACAGTCCCAATTTTTAATCGTAGGAACTTAAATAGTCCCAATTTTGAATCATTGGTTCTTATACAGTCTCAATTTTTTATCGTAGGCACTTAAATAGTCCCAATTTTAAATCATTGGTTCTTATATAGTCCCAATGTTTAATCGTAGGTTCTTATACAGTCCCAATTTTTAATCGTAGGTACTAAAATAGTCCCAATTTTGAATCATTGGTTCTTATGTAGTCCCAATGTTTAATAGTAGGTACTTAAATAGTCCCAATTTTGAATCTTTGTTTCTTATACAGTCCCAATGTTTAATCGTTGGTACTTAAATAGTCCCGATTTTGAATCATTGGTTCTTACGTAGTTCCAATGTTTAATCTTAATTACTTAAATAGTCCCAATTTTGAATCATTGGTTCTTATACAGTCCCAATTTTCAATCGTACGTACTTAAATAGTCCCAATTTTTAATCGTAGGTTCTTATACAGTCCCAATTTTTAATCGTAGGAACTTAAACAGTACCAATTTTGAATCATTGGTTCTTATACAGTCCCAACTTTTAATCGTAGGCACTTAAAAGTCCCAATTTTTAATCGTAGGAACTTAAACAGTACCAATTTTGAATCATTGGTTATTATACAGTCCCAACTTTTAATCGTAGGCACTTAAAAGTCCCAATTTTAAATCATTGGTTCTTATATAGTCCCAATGTTTAATCGTAGGTTCTTATACAGTCCCAATTTTTAATCGTAGGTACTGAAATAGTGCTAATTTTGAATCATTGGTTCTTATATAGTCCCAATTTTCAATCGTAGGTTCTTATACAGTCCCAATTTTTAATCGTAGGAACTTAAATAGTACCAATTTTGAATCATTTGTTCTTATACAGTCTTTTAATCGTAGGCACTTAATAGTCCCAATTTTAAATCATTGGTTCTTATATAGTCAAAATGTTTAAACGTAGGTTATTATACAGTCCCAATTTTTAATCGTAGGTACTTAAATAGTCCCAATTTTGAATCATTGGTTCTTATACAGTCCCAATTTTTAATCCTAGGTACTTAAATAGCCCCACTTTTGAATTATTGGTTCTTATATAGTCCCAATGTTTAATCGTAGGTTCTTATACAGTCCCAATTTTTAATCGTAGGAACTTAAATAGTCCCAATTTTGAATCATTGGTTCTTATACAGTCCCAACTTTTAATCGTTGGTACTTAAATAGTCAAAATTTTGAATCATTGGTTCATATACAGTCCCAATGTTTAATCGTAGGTGCTCAAATAGTCCCAATTTTGAATCATTGGTTCTTATAGAGTCCCAATTTGTAATCGTAGGTACTAAAATAGTCCCAATTTTGAATCATTGGTTCTTATATAGTCCCTATGTTTAATCGTAGGTACTTAAATAGTACCAATTTTTAATCGTAAGTCCTTTTATAGACCCGATTTTCAATCTCAGGTTTTTCATAGTCACGATTTTCTATAGTAGGTTATCATATAGTCCCGATTTTCAGTTGTAGCTTCTTATATAGTCCCGTTTTTCAAAAGTAAGTCATTCTATAGTCCCGATTTTTAATAGTAGGTCCTTCTGCAGTCCCGATTTTCGGTTGTAGCTTCTTATATAGTCCCGTTTTTCAAAAGTAAGTCTGTCTATAGTCCCGATTTTTAATAGTAGGTCCTTCTATAGTCCCGATTTACAATAATATATCCTTATATAGTTCCGATTTTTTATCCAACGCCCTTATATAGTCCTAATATTTAATAGTAGACCCTTATATAGTCCCCACTTTTGATCGTAGGTCCTTATATAGTCCCCATTTTTAATCGTAGATACTTATGTAGTCGTAGAAAATTATATAGTCCCGATTTTGATAGTCCCCCTTTTCAATAGTAAGCTTTTATATAGTCCCGATTATCAATTGTAGGTCATTTTAAAGTCCCGATTTTCAATCTTAAGTTTTTTATAGTTACGATTTTTAATAGTAGGTCAATATATAGTGCCGATTTTCAGTCGTAGCTTCTTATATAGTCCCGATTTTCAATAGTATGTCCTTTTATATTCCCGTTCTTATACAGTCCCGTTTTTCAATAGTAGGTCTATAGTCCCGATTTTCAATAATAGGCCCTTATGTAGTCCCGATTTTGAATCGTAGTTTCTTATATTGTCCCGATTTTTAAAAGCAAGTCCTTCTATAGTCCCGATTTACAATAGTAGGTCCCTATATAGACCCAATTTTTAAACTTAGGCCCTTATATAGTCCCGATTTTTAATCGTAGGTCCATATATAATCTCAATTTTCAGTAATAGGTACTTAAACAGTTTAAATTTTCAGTCGTAGGTACTTGTATACTCCTGATTTTTTATAATAGGACCCCACTGTGCCTCCATCACTCACACCTCAACTATTTATTTTAACACTTTTGTCAGCTTTGAAGATACAGAGATACAAACCTTTAATAATATAAAAAGAAATACATTTTTATATGTTATATCCAACTTCTAACAAACTCAAGCAAACAACTCAATTTAATAATAAATACGAGAACTCGATTGAGATAAAATTGAAAACTGAAACTGTCAATAGAATACAAAAAAATAAAAACAAAAAAACGTGTGCAAAATTGAAAAAAAAATTGCTAAATAAATTCCTGTCATATGTCAAACATGAATATACGAATGTCGAAGATTAAGCGAAATGTAAGTTAATTGGGAAATCATTAACTTGAGTCTGCCTTGAATACTTTTAAGGTGAAAATGTAAGGGTTTAATTGTTATACATGACTGTAATGGTACATAGTTCATATATAATATTGTAGGTCTATATAGTCCTAACCTAGTTTTATGGGTCTCTTTATATTCAAATTTTATGAAAATCTCCAATTTTTATGAAAATTATGTAATTTTTTTAAATTATGAATTATTCTAAAAATTTTGCTTTTTTATAAAAATTTTGAATCTATATGAAAATCTTGAATTTGTATGAAAATCTTAAATTTTTATGAAAATTTTGAATTTTTATGAAAATTTTCAATTTTTATGAAAATTTCGAATTTTTATGAAAATTTCGAATTTTTATGAAAATTTTGAATTTTTGTGAAAATTTTGAATTTTTATGAAGATTTTCAATTTTTATGACAATTTTTAATTTTTATGAAAATTTTGAATTTCTATGAAAAATTTTAATTTTTATAGAAATTTTGAGTCTTTTTTTTAAATTTTGAATTTTTATGCAAATTTTAAATATTTATGAAAATTTTGAATTTGTATAAAAATTTTTAATTTAAATGAAAATCTTGAATTTTTATGAAAATTTTGAATTAAATTAAAAATTCGAATTTTTATAGAAATTTTAAATTTTTATAGAAATTTAAAATTTTGATGAAAAATTTTAATTATTATAAAAATTTTGAATTTTTATGAAAATGTTAAATTAAATTAATAATTTCGGATTTTTATAAAAATTTTGAAATTTTATGAAAATTTTGAAATTTTATGAAAAATTTGAATTTTTATGAAAATTTTGAAATTTTATGAAAAATTTGAATTTTTATGAAAAATTTGAATTTTTATAGAAATTTTCAATTTTGAATGTTTATGAAAATTTAGAATTTTTATTAAAAATTTGAGTTTTTATAGTAATTTAGAAAAAAAATTGTAATTTTTATAAACATTTTAAATTTTTATGAAAATTTTACATTTTTATGAAAATTTTGCATTTTTATAAAAATTTTTGAATTTTCATTTTAATTCTTATAGAAATTTTTGAATTTTTATAGATATTTTGAAGTTTTATGAAATTTTTGAATTTTTATGGAAATTTTGAATTTTTATGAAAATAGTCCAATCGTAGTATCGTGGGTCTCTTTATAGTAAAATCTTAGTATCGTGGGTCTCCATATAGTCCAGTCTTAGTATCGTGGGTCTCTATATAGTCCAATTTTTGTATCGTGGATCTCTATATAGTCCAATCTTAGTATCGTGGGTCTCTTTATAGTCCAATCTTAGTATCGTGGTTTTCTATATAGTCCAATCTTAGTATTATGGGTCTCTATATAGTCCAATCTTAGAATTATGGATCTCTATATAGTCCAATCTTAATATTGTGGGTCTCTATATAGTCCAATCTTAGTACCGTGGATCTCTTCATGGTCCAATCTTAATATCTTGGGTCTTTATATAGTCCAATCTTAGTATCGTGGATCTCTTCATGGTTCAATCTTAATATCGTGGGTCTCTATATAGTCCAATCTTAGTATCATGGGTCTCTATTTTGGCAGGTTTTAGTATCTTGGGTATTTATAAAGTTCATTCTTAGTATCGTGGTTCTCTATATAGTCCAATTTTAGTATCGTGGATCTCTTTATAGTCCAATCTTAATATCGTGGGTCCCTATATAGTCCAATCTTAGTATCGTGGTTCTCTTTATAGTCCAATCTTAGTATCGTGGTTTTCTATATAGTCCAATCTTAGTATCATGGGTCTCTATATAGTCCAATCTTAGTATCGTGGGTCTCTTCATGGTCCAATCTTAGTATCGTGGGTCTATATTTTGGCCAGTTTTAGTATCGTGGGTCTCTATAAAGTCCATTCTTAGTGTCGTGGTTCTCTATATAGTCCAATTTTAGTATCGTGGGTCTCTATATAGTCCAATCTTAGTATCGTGGGTCTCTATATAGTCCAATCTAATTGTCGTGGGTCTCTATATAGTCCAATCTTAATATCGTGGGTCTCTATATAGTCCAATCTAGTTGTCGTGGTTCTCTATATAGTCCAATCTTAATATCGTGGGTCTCTATATAGTCCAATCTAGTTGTCGTGGTTCTCTATATAGTCCAATCTTAATATCGTGGGTCTCTATATAGTCCAATCTAGTTGTCGTGGTTCTCTATATAGTCCAATCTTAATATCGTGGGTCTCTATATTGACCAATTTTAGACCCATATACTTATCTAGGGCTTCCAAACTTAGAGTGTGAGTTATTGAATTGCACAATTTTTTATTGCTTTATAATAAGAATTCAGTCCAATAAAGCAAATTCCCTTCAAACTCAAAAGTCATTCTAATTAGTCATGCCAAAAATATGTTTTATCTTTAATATTTTCTGGCGTAATTGCTAAGACAAATTAACAATTACGCCAGAAAACGTTAAAGATAATAGAAACATTAAAAGCTTATTTTATTACTAAGCGAAAAATTAAGGCAAATTTTTCAAACTCCTAAGAAATTTGAAAGGCATGAAACTAAATAATTAAGTCCATGGGAGCCTATTGACCTACTTTTTTTACAAGACTTTATTTCGATTAACTTCAAAGAATAATAAAAAACTTAAGGAAATTTTTCTTTGTTTAATCTTTCATAACAAAAAAGTTAATAACAAAATTTTCTATAACCAAGAAACAAAAAGTTTGAAAAGAAATTTGTTACCAATTGAATTAAATTGAATTGAAGTGAAATTGATTTGAATCGATTATTGACAGAAGGTGATGGTCACTCGTGAACAAAAAATATCGAGAATTTTTATGACTATTTTGTATTTTGAATTAATAGATAGATATTCTTATTTTGTTTGTTTAATTAAAAACAAACACGAGTTAACAAAATAATTTTGTTTCTATCTACAGAAAAATATTCCATATTTTTTTTTTTAATTTCTAATCAATATTTGCAAATAGCAAATAAACAAAAAAAAATACTAACTAATATTATTATAAAATTTTTATTTGACTTTTTAATTTTTATTATTTTAAAACCATTTAATTGGCCAAAATAAACACGAGTCCCCAGCCAAAACGTTTTTCTCTGGTAATCACGTTTGTTTGAAATTTTTTTTTTTTCAACAAAATGACCTTTCAAGTTTAAATCGAAAAAATGTTATTACACTTAAATATATTAATGATTTTAAACTTTTTTAAAACACAAACTATTTTTTCTGCTTATCTTTGAAAATCTTTCTATTTTCTTAAAATCTTTTCTGTTGTTTCAACTTCAAGTGCAATTTTTGAAATCAAAACCTTTTTATTGCCAGCGAAAGAATGAACCCCCCATAAATTCCGTTGAAATCTTAAGAATAATAAACAATTTTAATTTAATCAATAATTATGGAAAATTCTTGAAAGAATCTTAAAAGAAATATTTCATAATTGCAAATTTTTTTAAATTAAATCAATCATTTCATGAGAAATTTAGCTAAAATAAAGACATTTAAGGCGAATTTCAGATGACCTACAGTAGAGCGATAAAAGAAAATTGGGTTTTAAATAGTTCAATCTTAGTACCATGCGTCTCTATATAGTGCAATCCAATATCGAGGGTCTTTATATAGTCCAATCATAGTATCTTTTAACTATATATAGTCCATTTTGGGTCTCTATATACCCCAATTCTAATAAAGTCTGCCTGTATCGTGGGTCTCTATATAGTCCAATCTTAATATAGTACGTCTCTATATAGGCCAATATTACTATCGTGGGTGTCCATAAAGTACATTCTTAGTATAGTTGGTCCCTATATAGTACAATCTTAATATAGTGGTCTTTATATGGTCCAATATTACTATCGTGGGTCTCTATATAGTACAATCTTAATATATCTGGTTCCAAACAGTTCAATCTTAATGTAGTAGGCCTCTATATAATCAAATCTTACTTTTATGAAAATTTTGATTTTTTATTAAAATTTTGAATTTTTATTAAAATTTTCAATTTTCATAAAAATTTTGAATTACTATGAAAATTTTGAATTACTATGAAAAATTTGAATTTTTGTAAAAAATTTGAATTTTTATAAAAAATTTGAATTTTTATGAAAATTTTGAATTTTTATGAAAATTTTGAATTTTTTATGAAAATTTTGAATTTAAATGAAATATTAAGTTTTATGAAAATTTTGAATTTTAATGAAAATTTTGAAGTTTTATGAAAATTTTAAATTTTTTGTGAAAATTTTGAATTTATATGAAAATTTTAAATTTTAATGAATTTTTAAATTTCTATGAAAATTTTGAATTTTTATGAAAATTTTGAATTTTTATGAATATTTTGATTTTTTATCAAAATTTTGAATTTTTATAAAAATTTTGAATTTTTATGAAAAATTTGAATTTTTATGAAAACTTTGAATTTTTATGAAAAATTTGAATTTTTGTGAAAATTTTGAATTTTTATGAAAATTTTGAATTTTTATGAAAATTTTGACTTTTTATGAAAATTTTGAATTTTTATGAAAATTTTGAATTTTTTTGAAAATTTTGACTTTTTATGAAAATTTTGAATTTTTATGAAAATTTTGAATTTATATGAAAATTTTGACTTTTTATGAAAATTTTGAATTTTTTTATGAAAATTTTTAATTTTTATGGTCTCCATACAGTCCAATCTTAATGTTGTGGGCTTTATACAGTCCAATCTTAATGTATAGACCATCTATATACAGTCCAATCTTACTATCGTGGGTCCCTATATAGTGCAATCTTAATATATTATCCAATCTCTGTATCATGGGTTATACAGCATAATCTCAGTATATATTTCAATTTCTGTGTCGTGGGTCTATATATCATAATTTTTGTAAAGTGGGTCTTAATGAAGCGTAATCTTAGTATCGTGGGTCTCTATATAGTGAAATCTTAGTATCGTGGGTCTCTATATAACGAAATCTTAGTATCGTGGGTCTCTATATAGCGAAATTTTAGTATCGTGAGTCTCTCTATAGCGAAATCTTAGTATCGTGGGTTTCTATATAGCGAAATCTTAGTATCGTGGGGGTCTATACAGCCAAATCTTAGTATCGTGGGTCTCTATATAGTGAAATCTTAGTATCGTGGGTCTCTATATAGCGAAATCTTAGTATCGTGGGTCTCTATATAACGAAACCTTAGTATCATGGGTCTCTATATAACGAAATCTTAGTATCGTGGGTCTCTATATAGCGAAATCTTAGTATCGTGGGTCTCTATATAGCGAAATTTTAGTATCGTGAGTCTCTCTATAGCGAAATCTTAGTATCGTGGGTCTCTATATAGCGAAATCTTAGTATCGTGGGTCTCTATATAGCGAAATCTTAGTATCGTGGGTCTCTATATAGCGAAACCTTAGTATCGTGGGTCTCTATATAGCGAAATCTTAGTATCGTTGGTCTCTATATGGCGTAATCTTATTATCGTGGATCTCTATATAGCGAAATCTTAGCATCGTTGGTTTCTATATAGCGAAATCTTAGTATCGTTGGTCTCTATATAGCGAAATCTTAGTATCGTGGGTCTCTTTATAGCGACATATTAGTATCGTGGGTCTCTGTATAGCGAAATTGTAGTATCGTGGGTTTCTATATAGCGGTATTTTAGTATCGTGGGTCTCTATATAGCGAAATCTTAGTATCGTGGGGGTCTATATAGTGAAATCTTAGTATCGAGGGTCTCTATATAGCGCAATCTCTGTATCGTGGGTCTATATAGCGCAATCTCTGTATCGTGGGTCTATATAGCGCAATCTCTGTATCGTGGGTCTATATAGCGCATTCTCTGTATCGTGCTTCTATATATCCTAATTTTAATATCGTGGGTCTCTATATAGCGAAATTTTAGTATCGTGGGTCTTTATATAGCGAAATTTTAGTATCGTGGGTCTATATATAGCGAAATTTTAGTATCGTGGGTCTATATATCCTAATTTTAATATCGTGGGTTTATATATCCTAATTTTAATATCGTGGGTCTCTATATAGCGAAATCTTAGTATCGTGGGTCTCTATATAGCGAAATTGTAGTATCGTGGGTCTATATATAGCGAAATTTTAGTATCGTGGGTCTATATATCGTAATTTTAATATCGTGGATGTCTATATAGCGAAATCTTGATATTTTGGATCTAAATCCTCCAATTTCTGCATCGTGGGTCTCTTTATAGCGTAATCAGTATCGTGGGTTTATATATACTCCAATCTCTGTATCTCGGGACTATAGAGCATAATCCTAGGATTTTAATTTTCTTACATATGCATCTCACCATTTCAATATTATTTCTACCGAATAGACATTTCTCTTACCTGCTTTTCTTCCGATATCATAGCAATGGTTTATAAGAAAAGGTTTTTGTAACCTTAGTACGGATTTGGCAGAAGTCCTCCTGATCTAGGCAATATATTGTCATTGCGCTCATATGTCATTGCAACAAGAAGAGCTTTCTCTAAGTAATTGATTAGTTCCGCGATACATTCAAGTGTGTTCTTACATTAGAAGCAACAAGGTAATGATTTAGCTGCTGCAAGGTAATGAGTTTATATTGACTATTCGCATCGAAAGCTTATCCAATCACGAAGTATCTTTTACCAAAATGATGATCTATCTGGTTCTTTGTCGTTTTATCACGGCTTTCCAGTGTCTAATTTAAGTCATACTAACTATTCGAATCTAACCCACATCGAATACACTTGAGGAGTATCTTTCGTCGACTACAACAGGGTCTATTATGGTTCTTTATTATTTGATCAGGGGATACTCATTTCGCTCTATAAATCCACTGGAGCACCGTCGCATTGTGGGTTGCATCACACTGTTCTATCGTTACTACTATGGAATGAGCTCTAACGAAATCAGGAAACTCGTTTCCGATACTCGAACCTTCTTACGCATTACACGTCTATCAGTTAGAGCTCATTCCTTCGTAGTCTATTGACCAGTGGACAGATTAGCACATAACAAAGAAATTCGTTCTGTAGCCGCACAGTTCGTATGTGGAATTTGTTCCCCGCAGAAGTTTTGCTAGTAAGTTGGAATATAGGAAAGTTCAAATCAAATGTCCACAAATACTACTCCACCTATCCCTCCATAACCTATTTTCCTAGTTCCAACATAATGCATTGCATAAGTAGGGCTCATCCCCTGAGTGCTGGTCCTAAACAAAAAAAAAAGCGTTGCAAAAGATGTCAGCCTTATAACGTGACCAGCAGCTACAATTGAGCTACAATTGAAGATTTAAATGAAAGAAGCCATATAATGGGAAATCGGAGTCCAGGGAAGAGCTACAGTTGGAAATCGACCTAAAAGATATCTCATTTAAGTTCCTTTATTTAATCAAATTTTCAATTGCTAACCATTTAAAGCATTCGATTTAGTCTTATTTAAAGATACCGTGACTTAGTTGGTTGACAGCTAAAGCATAACATCTCAAATTCTGCCTGGGTTCGAGCCCTAGTCATGGCAATCTCAAAATTCTGTGAGTATTAATTTCTATCAAAATAATTAATTACTTCAGCATGCTCCAATGGCGGTAAGCCGTATGGCTTAACACGCCGCCGATGTAAAAGAACTAAAATTGGCCGTAAAACAAAAAGCTTAAATAATGCCTCAAGCTAACTCATTGCATAGTTCTTGTCATGGCCTTAACATATCTCGAAAAATTTATTGTAGGGCTATCGAGAAAATAAACCAATTTATTTATCATTATATTTTCGTTTACGATAAATATTGATAAGGAATCAATTCATGTTAATCATATAAAAAAAAAAGTAAGGAATTTTTATGGCAGTTTTAAATATTTAGTTCTTTTTGCCTACGCATATTTTTGGCTAGACATTTTTGCTAATTAAGCTCTTAATATTTTATGGCATCGAAACATGTGCTACAAATTTTTAAAATATCAAATTAAATCTAATCATTATTTGGTGACACATACAAAAGGGGATACCTTTGTCTAAAGCAAAAAATACACATAGAATTCAAGATCTCAGGCTTTGAAAAACATGATCACTTACAAATTAAACAAGTTATAAAGCCTTTGTTAACACCAGCCTATATCTAATCCTCTAACAATTGTTATAACATGCAAAACACTTCCCGATAAACAGGTATTTTATATTCTATGTTACCGCTCGTAAACTTCATTTTTATCTCCTTAATTAGACACGTTCGGAAAACGTGATATCTATATTTCTTTTGCATACAGTCCCAGGGGTTTATGTTTATTGCCACATTAAGGGAATGGCTATAAATCGTTAAAGTTTTTTTTTTTTGTTTTACAATTTCAAGTGCAGAAATTTTTACTTTCTTTATATATTTATCCATTTTATGGGCTAATCAATGTTTTCAATATTGAAATTGACAACGCCTTTAATTATGGGGTTCAATGAGACAGAGTAACCAAAGCTATTGTCTGGGCAAATAGAATTGAATATCTTAAATGTTATGGCGTAGCAGAAATCTAAGTTCTTAGAAGTTGAAAGTCTATTACGCAAATTGTAGTGATAGGCGCCATGATTTCTTTATCTATTTAAGTACTAACGCATTACCTTTTAGACTTTGTAACCAGACACTCAAGGGTGGGTGTTTGAGATAAGGCGCATACATTGTAATCTGACATACCTTCTTTGAGATATGGTTTGATATGCTCTCTATTTGGTTCGAGTGTATATCTCGAATATTAGACTTAAGTTCTTAAAATTGAAACGATTTCTAATTTAATCTCCTCTTTTAGTTTTATATCCAATAGTAGCTCTTTAATGAGACCAGCTTCTTATTATTCATTAGCTTTTATTTCAATACTCAATTGTAGCCTGCAGCAATAACACGCCGTCGATGTAAAATAAATAAAATTTACTGTAGAACCAAACGCTTAAACAATGCGTCTAACATACAACAAATGGCGCAACTTTACTGTTCTTAAAATAGGTATGACATGCAATTCCAACAGAAAACATCAATTTCTATAGAAAATTCTTCTTTAAGAAAAAATTTCTAGAGAAAATTTTTCTTTAAGAAAAAATTTCTAGAGAACATTTTTCTTTAAGAAACAATTTCTAGAGAAAATTTTTCTTTAAGAAAAAATTTTTCTTTACGAAAAAATTTCTAGAGAAAATTTTTCTTAAAGAAAACATTTCTAAAGAAAATTTTTCTTTAACAAAAAATTTCTAGATAAAATTTTTCTTTAGGAAACAATTCTATAAAAATTTTTCTTTAAGAAAAAATTTTTATGGAAAATTTGTCTTTAAGAAAAAATTTCGAGAGAAAATTTTTCTTTAAAACAAATTTCTAGAGAAAATTTTTCTTTAGGAAAACATTTTTAGAAAAATTTTTCTTTAAGAAAAAATTTGTACAGAAAATTTTTCTTAAAGAAAAAATTTTTATTGAAAATTTTTCTTTAAGAAAAAATTTCTTGAGCAAAATTTTCTTTAAAAAAATTTCTAGAGAAAATTTTTCTTTAACAAAAAATTTTTATGGAAAATTTTTCTTTAAGAAAAAATTTCTTTAAGAAAAATTTTCTTAAAATAGGTATGACATGCAATTCCAACAGAAAACTTCAATTTCTATAAATTCTTCTTTAAGAAAAAATTTCTAGAGAAAATTTTTCTTTCAGAAAAAAATTCTTTAGAAAATTTTTCTATATGAAAAATTTCTAAAGAAAATTTTTCTGAAAGAAAAATTTTCTCTTTAAGAAAAAATTTCTTTAAGAAAAATTTTCTTAAAATAGGTATGACATGCAATTCCAACAGAAAATTTCAATTTCTATAGAAAATTCTTCTTTAAGAAAAAATTTCTAGAGAAAATTTTTCTTTCAGAAAAAAATTCTTTAGAAAATTTTTCTTTCAGAAAAAAATTCTTTAGAAAATTTTTCTATATGAAAAATTTCTAAAGAAAATTTTTCTATATGAAAAAATTTCTAGAGAACATTTTTCTTTAAGAAACAATTCCTAGAGAAAATTTTTCTATATGAAAAGATTTCTAGAGAACATTTTTCTTTAAGAAAAAAATTCTAGAGAAAATTTTTCTTTAAGAAAAAATTTATGGAGAAAATTTTTCTTTAAGAAAAAATTTATAGAGAAAATTTTTCTTTAGGAAAACATTTCTATAAAAATTTTACTTTAAGAAAAAATTTCTAGAGAAAATTTTTCTTTAAGAAAAAATTTCTAGAGAAAATTTTTCTTTAAGAAAAAATTTCTAAAGAAAATTTTTCTTTAACAAAAAATTTCTAGAGAAAATTTTACTTTAAGATAAAATTTCTAGAGAAAATTTCTAGAAAACATTTCTAGAAAAAATTTTCTTTAAGGAAAAATTTGTATGGAAAATTTTTCTTTAAGAAAAAATTTCTAGAGAAAATTTTTCTTTAACAAAAAATTTGTAGAGAAAATTTTTCTTTAAGAAAAAATTTGTACAGAAAATTTTTCTTAAAGAAAAATTTTCTAAAGAAAATTTTTCTTTACCAAAAGATTTCTAGAGAAAATTTTTCTTTAGGAAAACTTTTCTAGAAAAATTGTAATTTAAGAAAAAATTTCTATAAAAATTTTTCTTTAAGAAAAAATTTCTAGAAACAATTTTTCTTTAAGAAAAAATTTCTAGAGAAAATTTTTCTTAATGAAAATTATTCTTTAATAAAAAATTTCTAGAGAAAATTTTTCTTTAGGAAAACTTTTCTAGAAAATTTTTTCTTTAAGAAAAAATTTTTATGGAAAATTTTTCTTTAAGAAAAAATTTCTAGAGAAAATTTTTCTTTAGGAAAAAATTTCTATGAAAAAGTTTTCTTTAAGAAAAAAATTTCCAGAGAAAATTTTTCTTTAAGAAACAATTTCTAAAGGAAATTTTTCTTTAAGAAAAATTTTCTAGAGAAAAATTTTTTTTAAAGAAAAAACTTCTAAAGAAAGTTTTTCTTTAACAAAAAATGTTCTTTAGGAAAACATTTCTAGGAAGATTTTTCTTTAAGAAAAAATTTCTATGGAAAAGTTTTCTTTAAGAAAAAATTTCTATAGAAAATTTTTCTATATGAAAAAATTTCTATAGAAAATTTTTCTATATTGAAAAATTTCTATAGAAAGTTTTTCTTTAAGAAAAAATTTTATAGAAAGTTTTTCTTTAAGAAAAAAATTTCTATAGAAAATTTTTCTATATGAAACAAGTAAGAGTGGTATATTCGGCTTTGCCGAATCTTGGATACCCTTCACCAATAGTGTTGCAAAAGTACTTAATGTAATTCCAAGCAAAATTTGGTTATACTAGTATTATATGCAAAGAGTCTTTAAAATTAAGAGTCGGAAAAAGAAAAGCTTTTGGATGGCATCATCATCTAGAATATTTATGCACCCAAAGGTTAGGTTGGGCAGGTGGCAGATGTCTAGGGAAGCTTCACTTGGGTTTTAAAGTGGTCCCTTTGTGAAAGATAATGATTACTAGACTACAAGTAGAGAATGCATATTTAAGCCAGCCAGTAGCTTCGAAATAAAATAGACACATATTTTACGAACATTTAATAAAGTTCGATAGACCAGATAAACCATGCAGAAAAGATGCTTCAAAATGTAGATGCTCTTACATTTGCAATAGCACATCGATTTGATGAAGTTTAAGTATTCTGGCATGCAACCCAAAAACACAGTGCCCAGTGAGGGTTGTGCACTTTAATTCGTACGAATTATCCAACTAGTAAAAGTTCTTGATTAGTTATGTAAAACTCTGAAGTTAGCGGACTGATTTAGGTCAAAGCTTCAACAATGATAAGCCTTAAAATTATAGGGTAAACACTCTTAGTTTTAGATACATACGTGAAATATATAGCTTTTGAATGGATGGATATCAGCTTTGTCGGAAAAGTTATTAAAGATTTACTTATTTATCTGAAGTTAGTTAATTAATTAAAATGAACACTTTATCAATAATATTTGGGATGTATTGTTCCGGACAGATCCGGTGGATGTTTGGAAAGTTTTGCTCTAGTTCCTTGTACAATTTTAATGTGATTTAATTTATCAGCATTAAATCGATTCCCGGTCGGGGTTATATGGGAGATTTCACTAAATGTGAATAGAGCTCGCCCATTTTCAATATCGAACTTTTCAAGAGATCAGAAATACTTTTGTCAAATGTTGTCCCTCTAGAAAGTTTATTTTAGGCGCTATCGCCCTGAATATCAATATTGTACAACGTCTTTATACTAAATGTCATCATCGTATCTTAGGCGAAGTTATACGGGATCAATTGTCAAACGTGAACGGATTTGCAATTAAAAAATTTAAATTTTCGTTGATATGTGAGATACTTACATACATATGTAGGTTTTGAACGGATATCATGTAGTTAGCTGCATTTTTGTACTTTCTAGGAAGATTACCTATAATTTGATATATAATACATTCTCAAATGTTATCATAATGTTCAAAAGTCGGACACAAAATTAAGATTAATGCAGAGTGTCTGTCTGCTAAAATTAGATTTGTGGAGCTCCTGGATTTTACACAAAATTTTAGGATGTTGTCCCACCCTGAATTTTATCATTGTCGATCAAAACACCATCGCTTAAACGCTAAATTATATCTACCACAAATTACCGAATGCATCAGGATTTAGTTAATCCCCTGCGAAGAACGCTATTAAATTTCATCAAAATAAACACCTGAGATATCGACAAAACAGGAGCTCCAAAAACTTGACTACAACAGAAAAAATTACAGACAGGTAGACGGACGGACAAAAAAACAGACGGACAGACAAACAAACAGACGGACGGACAGACAAACAAACAGACGGATAGACAGACAAACAGACGGACGGACGGAGGTTGCGAAATCGATTCTCCTGCCGATTCTGAGTTGATCGGTACAATTTGAATGGTATTCGTAATCAGATTTGTGGAGTATAGATTTTAGAAAATCCTCACACAAAGAACGATGTCAAATTTCATCACAATCGGTCTATAAACACCTGAGATATCGCTAAAACAATACTTACAAAATGTAAACAAAATTTCTTAGACACGTACTTTGGGCAATTTGCTGTACATCAAATGTAGTGTTATGGCGATATCTCAATTGTTTATGGACCGCTTTTGATAAAATTTAATAACGTGCTTGGCGGGGGAATTTCCTAAAATTTGATATAAAATTTATGTAGGTCCGTGCTAAAGGAGGATGGTTTTTCCTATTTCTGCATTTCATTTTTTCAACAAACATTCTCTAATGCGAACTTTGGGCAATTTGCGATACGTCAAATTCAGTGTTTTGGCGATATCTCAGTTGTTTATGGACCGATTTTGATAAGATTTTACAGAGTACTTTGGGAAACTATTTCCTACAATCTGATATATAACATATTATCACATGTACACCAGGAGTATCTTTTTTCTCTCGTTATTTAAAAGTGTGTTTCAATCAAAAATTTTAAAATTTTCGTCTAATTTTTGGTATTTTTTCGATATTTTCGGTGTTTATAAACCGATTTTAATGAAATTTAATAGCGTTCATTGCGGGAGAATTTCCTAAAATCTGATATATAATTTATGTAAGAACATCCTCCAGGGGCTTCAGAAACTTGATTTCAACAGACAGACAGACAGACGGACGGACAGACAGACAGACAGACAGACAGACGGACATCGCTTAATCGATTCTCCTCCCGATTCTGAGTCGATCGGTATAATTTTTATGGGGTCTACGATCACTAATAAAAAAATTACAAACG
Source organism: Stomorhina lunata (assembly GCA_933228675.1). Taxonomy (NCBI): domain Eukaryota; kingdom Metazoa; phylum Arthropoda; class Insecta; order Diptera; family Rhiniidae; genus Stomorhina; species Stomorhina lunata. Next base: position 104,449,807 of record OW121744.1, on the reverse strand, counting down.
GAATCACAAACTTATAATACCCTTTCACCTATTGGTGAAGGGTATAAAAATATATAATATATAATAAAATTTCTAGAGAAAATTTTTCTTGAAGAAAAATTTTTCTTGAAGAAAAGTTTTTCTTTAAGAAAAATTGTCTAAAGAAAATTTTTCTTTAACCAAAAATTTTTCTTTAGGAAAACATTTTGAGAAAAATGTATCTTTAAGAAAAAAATGTTATGGAAAGTTGTTCTTTAGGAAAAAATTTCTAGATAAAATTTTTCTTTAAGAAGATAAAATTTCTAGAGAATATTTTTCTTTAAGAAAAAATTTCTTGAGAAAATTTTACTTTAAGAAAAAATGTCTATGGAAAATTTTTCTTTAAGAAAATATCGCTAGTGAAACTTTTTCTTTAACAAAAAATTTCTAGAGAAAATTTTTCTTTAGGAAAACATTTCTAGAAAATTTTTTCTTTAATAAAAAATTTCTAGAGAAAATTTTTCTTTAAGAAAAAATTTCTAGAGGAAATTTTTCTTTAACTATATTCCAAAAGTTGTTTAAAGTTAAGTATTTACTTTTGTCATGTTATAGTGATAAGTTATGGAATTTCGGCCTTAGAAAAAGCCTCTTAACTCTAAAAGCTACTTCTTAGAAAAGCTTGTTCAGCTAAAAAGTAAACGTTTTCTTAAGTTTATTGACATACAAAATATTTCGTTAAGGTTTTGCAAAAATATTTAATGACAAGTGAATGAAATGATTTATTGCGACTTGCAGATTCTTAGAATTTAAAAAAAAATCAATTATTCCCTTCGTTTTGAGTTTAATAAATTTCTACTGCCTTTTGTTTAAACAAATTTTGGGCTAGAAGTGTCAAGTCATTCTAATTATGAAATGACACTTTGAAATTACTATAAAATATGTTACCACCCTCCCCCTTTCACTACCCCGAAACCCCCTAATGCTACACTATTACCCCTTAAGTTAAAGAACCTCGTTTTGCTTAAGTTTAAGAATTTACAAAATTCCTTAGATAAGATTTTCTTGATTTTCCGCCCAAAAATTTATTAATTAACTTTCATTTACAAATTCAAAATTTATTGTCTTTAATTTGTTATTTAATCATTTAGCGAAGGCGATTTTGTTGAATTTATTTAACAAAAAGATTTAATCAATTAAATTAAACAAATAACAAACGACAACGACAGAAAAAAAAGGTGGCAAATAATTTATATAAAAATGTGTTAATTATATATTTTATATAAATATTTATTAAAAAAAAAGACACATGCTCGTGAGTACTTGAGAAATGTTAGGAATTCCCATTTATCAATAAAAAAAAAAAAAAGTTACGAGTTCTCAATGGCAGCCACCCAAACACCAGTTATTTATTGGACTTCCAAAATTATTTATTTTCATTTATTAAATAAAACAAATGCCAAAAGAATAGAATAGAAAAAATGTGCTATTAACTGATAACATTAATTATTTATTTATTTGTTAAATTGTTAACTAATTGCGCAGCTGGTTTTCGTAGTTTATAATTAAACATTCCAGCTCGATCGGTTGTAGATCGTTCGTTCTTTAGTCCGTAAATAGCTCTTGGAGAAATTGGTATTTTTGAATATGATATCGGATTTTACGTTATGACAGAGCAAGAATTGTATAAGTTACCTCAATCGTAGGTGCTTAACAGGCCTTTACAGTGCTTGGATGTCGAAAAAATCGATACCCAATTGCAAGCCTCCTACCTATCTTGTTCGTTGTAACCCCAAAAATGTTCTATTTACTTCCGTATCCAACATCTAACATCAAATTGTAGGACTTCCTTCTTTAACCAATTCTGGCTCATGTTTGAATTCACCGGCTTCTTTCAAAGTCTTCCTCACTTCAATTCGATTTCCCAATTTGCTATATCCATCCTTTTATAGCCCATATCCAGTCAATCATTTAAATTGATTCCAACTGCACGACTTTTTCGTATTTGCTATTCAATTAAAGCCTATCCATTTAAACGTCTTATTTTAGTTCAATATCAAAGTTCCTTTATTTAGTCCCATGTTCAAACCTATAACTTCTTATGGTTCGAATTCCAACTGTAAGACCTTGGTATAGTCCGTTTTCCAATTGTACGTCTACTCTCAGTTCTATGACCAATGGAAATTTCTCAAATTAGTTCATTTTCTTATTTAAAGTGTTTCTTCTCAGTTCTATGCCCTCATGTAAGCCTTCCATTTAGTTCGATTTTAAATTGTACACCTTCTTCCATTTCGATATCCAACTCGAAATATATGTTTTCTTTTAATTCGACATTTTTTTTTTTTTAAGAAAAAGTTTTTAGAGAAAATTTTACTTTAAGAAAAATTTTCTAGAGAAAACTTTCCGTTAAGAAAAAATTTCTAGAGTATTTTTTTCTTTAATAAAAAATTTCTAGAGAAAATTTTACCATAAGAAAAAATTTCTATAGAACCTTTTTCTATACAAAAAAATTTCTATAGAAAATTTCTCTATAAGAAAAAATTTCTAGAGAAATTTTTTGTCTAAGAAAAAATTTCTAGTGAAAATTTTTCTTTAAGAAAAAATTTCTAGAGAAAATTTTTCTTTAAGAAAAAATATCTAGAGAAGATTTTTCTTTAAGAAAAAATTTTCTCTATTTTTCTTCAAGAAAAAATTTATAAAAAAAAATGTTTCTTTATGAAAAATTTCTACTGAAAATTTTTTTATATATAAAAATTTCTAAAGAAAATGTTTCTATATAAAAAAATTTCTATAGAAAATTTTTTAATATAAAAAAATTTCTATAGAAAATTTTTTTAAATGAAAAAAATTCTATAGAAAATTTTTTTATATGAAAAAATTTCTATAGAAAATTTTTTTATAAGAAAAAAATTCAATAGGCAATTTTTTTATATGAAAAAATTTCTATAGAAAATTTTTTTATATGAAAAAATTTCTGTAGAAAATTTTTTTACAAAAATTTTTTTCTCTATAAGAAAAAATTTCTAAAAAAAAATTTTACTATTTTACTTCAAGAAAAATTTCTAGAGAAATTTTTTCTCTAAAAAAAAATTTCTAGTGAAAATTTTTCTTTAAGAAAAAATTTCTAGAGAAAATTTTTCTTTAAGAAAAAATATCTAGAGAAGATTTTTCTTTAAGAAAAAATTTCTAGAGAAAAATTTTCTTAAAGCAAAAATTTTTAGAGAAAATTTTTCTTCAAGAAAAAATTTATAGAAAAAATGTTTCTTTATGAAAAATTTCTACTGAAAAATTTTTTATATATAAAAATTTCTAAAGAAAATGTTTCTATATAAAAAAATTTCTATAGAAAATTTTTTAACATAAAAAAATTTCTATAGAAAATTTTTTTATATGAAAAAAAATCTATAGAAAACTTTTTTATATGAAAAAATTTCTATAGAAAATTTTTTTATATGAAAAAATTTCTATAGAAAATTTTTTTATATGAAAAAATTTCTATAGAAAATTTTTTGTATATGAAAAAATTTCGATAGAAAATTTTTTTATATGAAAAAATTTCTATAGAAAATTTTTTTATATGAAAAAATTTCTATAGAAAATTTTTTTATATGAAAAAATTTCTATAGAAAATTTTTTTATATGAAAAAATTTCTATAGAAAATTTTTTTATATGAAAAAATTTCTATAGAAATTTTTTTTATATGAAAAAATTTCTATAGAAAATTTGTTTATATGAAAAAATTTCCATATGAAATTTTTTTATATGAAAAAATTTCTATAGAAAAATTTTTTACATGCAAAAATTTCTATAGAAAATTTTTTTATATGAAAAAAATTCTTTAGAAAATTTTTCTTTAAGAAAAATTTATATAGAAAATTTTTCTATATAGAAAAAATTTCTATAGAAAATTTTTCTATATGAAAAAATTTCTATAGAAAATTTTTCTATATGAAAAAATTTCTATAGAAAATTTTTCTATATGAAAAAATTTCTATAGAAAATTTTTCTATATGAAAAAATTTCTATAGAAAATTTTTCTATATGAAAAAATTTCTATAGAAAATTTTTCTATATGAAAAAATTTCTACCAAAAATTTTTATTCTTAAAGAAAAAATTTGTAAAGAAAATTTTTCTTTAAGAAAAAATTTCTAGAGAAATTTTTTTTAAGCAAAAATTTCTGAAGAAAATTTTTCTTTTCTTTCTAGTTTTTCTTTTTTGTAAAGAAAATTTTTCTTTAAAAAAAAATTTCTAGAGAAAAATTTTTTTTAAGCAAAAATTTCTAGAGAAAATTTTACTTTAAGAAAAAATTTCTAGAGAAAACTTTTCGTTAAGAAAAAATTTCTAGAGTATTTTTTCTTTAATAAAAAACTTGTAGAGAAAATTGTACTAAAAGAAAAAATTTCTATAGAACATTTTTCTATATAAAAAAATTTCTATAGAAAGTTTTTCTTTAAGAAAACATTTCTATAAAAAATTTTTTATAAGAAAAAATTTCTAAAAAAAAATTTACTACATATTAGAAAAAATTTTTTTATGAAAAAATTTTTATAGAAAATTTTTTTTCAAAAAAAAAATTCCTAGAGAAATTTTTTCTCTAAGAAAAAATTTCTAGTGAAAAATTTTCTTTAGGAAAAAATTTCTAGTGAAAATTTTTCTTTAAGAAAAAATTTGCTTTAAGCAAAAATTTCTTTAAGAAAAAATTTCAATAGAAAACTTTACTATAAGAAAAAATTTTTGTATGAAAAAATGTTTATAGAAAATTTTTCTATATGAGAAACTTTCTAGGGAAAATTTTTCTTTAAGAAAAAATTTTTAAAGAAAATTTTTCTTTAAGTAAAAATTTCTACAGAAAATTTTTCTTTAAGAAAAAAATTCTAGATAACATTTTTCTTCAAGAAAAAATTAATAGAACAAATTTTTGTTTATGAAAAAATTTCTACTGAAAAATTGTTTATATAAAAAAATTTCTATAGAAAATTTTACTATATAAAAAAATTTTTCCATATAAAAAAATTTTTCCATATAAAAAAATTTTTCTATATAAAAAATTTCTATAGAAATTTTTTCTATATACAAAAATTTCTATAGAAAATTTTTCTATGAAAAAATTTCTTTAGAAAATTTTTCTATATAAAAAAATTCTATAGAAAAATTTTCTATGTGAAAAAATTTCTTTAGAAAATTTTCCTATATGAAAAAATTTCTATAGAAAATTTTCTATATGAAAAATTCCTTTAGAAATTACAAAAATTTCTATAGAAAATTTTTCTATGAAAAAATTTCTTTAGAAAATTTTTCTATATGAAAAAATTTCTATGTGAAAAAATTTCTTTAGAAAATTTTCCTATATGAAAAAATTTCTATAGAAAATTTTCTATATGAAAAATTCCTTTAGAAATTACAAAAATTTCTATAGAAAATTTTTCTATGAAAAAATTTCTTTAGAAAATTTTTCTATATAAAAAAATTTCTATAGAAAATTTTCCTATATGAAAAAAATTCTATAGAAAAATTTTCTATGTGAAAAAATTTCTATAGAAAATTTTCTATATGAAAAATTCCTTTAGAAAATGTTTCTATATGAAAAAATTTCTTTAGAAAATTTTGCTATATAAAAATTTTAAACAATCCCACCCCACTGTGCTCTTTTGCTCTGCCCTTATTATTCAACCCACAAATATTTAAGTGCTGAAATTATAAATAATTTCATAAAATTTTTTATCTTTTGATGGCAATAAAATAAAATTGACTTAAGCTTTCGACGCTTTTCTGCTTAAAAAGTGTCGATATATTTAATAAAAGGCCCAGGTTCTTAAGCGATTACGGTACTTTACAAACGACCATTCATTCTTTTTTTTCAAAATTCTTTAAGACAAAACAAGGAAACCCTTTTCTTTTGTCTAATCATTGAGCTTTTAATGTAAGTCGTTTCTGTACCATGAGGTCCATGTCTCAGTTAAAGCTTTTATCAGTTTGAAAGAAAAATTAATCTATAAACAAAAAGCCGGCAAAAAAATTGTTATTTAAATATTTACGATAAATATTATAAGATTTGTTCTGGGTTTTTTTGTTGGGGTAAATATTTTGAAAAGTTTATGGTAATGGAATTAAATCTTTCAATATAAAATAATGACATTTCAAAAGGGTTTCATGTTAAATTGAAATTGTCTTATATTAGAGAGAAAACACCCAAGTATTGGGATTATAAAATTTTTTATATAAAATTTGAAAATCATAAAATTCTTCATAAAATCTAATTAAACTGTTTAATTGAAATAAAATAACTTCAAAGACCCAACCGCTTTTATCACAAAATTCATGGCAAAATTTTTTTAAACAATTCAAGATATCATAAAATTTGAATATTTTTTAACAACTATGTTCTCTTAACAATTAAAAAGTGGGTACGGTTTTCCCCAAAATCAGTTTATTTTTAAAAAATTTTATTCTATATTTGTCAATTTCACAAAAAATTCCATTTCATGTCTCATCATCGCCCATAAATCCCACCTACTAATAGATAAAATCTGTTTGTTTATACTCATGGAACGGGGAATTTTTGTGAATGAATTTCTGTTTTCCGGTAGATAAGAACCACTTGGGTAACAGAAAAAAATTTAAGAAATATTTAATCAAAACGACAATCTTTGCTCTAGAAATGTTTTTAAGCCATTTTGCGTAAAAGGGGGCGTTTGTTTTCAAAATATTTGCAATCAAAATTTTATTATGGCGCATTAGATGTGAGAAAATCGGACAAAGACCTTTGGAAGGTTATGCTCTTGAATAATTTTAAAACAACTTTTAAATTAAAAACAAGAAATATTAAAATGAATAACCAATAACTATCAAAAGCTCCCTGACTTTACCTCCAAAAGCTCTTCCTGCCATAAAAATTTCTTCTCTAAAAATAAATTTCATAATAATTCTTTTATCATAGAAGCATCGTTATAGAAAAGCTTTTGACTAATTCATTCCAAAAGCTCTTACTATCATAAATTTTTTTTTTTAAATATAAAAAGATTTTGACAAATTCATCTCAAAGCTCCTGTTATCAAAAATATTTTTCTTACTAAAACGATTTTTTCTAATTCATTCTAAAAGCTCTTATTATCTTTAATATACTTTGTTTTAAAAAGCTTTTGAATTATAAGTTTCAAAAGATTCGTCATAGAAAAACTTTTGACTAATTCATTCCAAAAGCTCTTGTTATAGTAAATATTTTTTTAAATATAAAAAGCTTTTGACAAATTCAAGTTAAAGCTTTTATTATCAAAAATATTTTTCATACTAAAACGATTTTTTCTAATTCTTTCCAAAAGCTCTTTTTATCGTTAATATGTTTTAAAAAAGCTTTTGAATTATAAGTTTCAAAAGCTTCGTCATAGAAAAGCTTTAAAATAATTCATTGCAAAACTGTTATTATCGTAAATATTTTTTTAAATATAAAAAGCTTTTGACAAATTCATCTTAAAGGTTTTATTATCAAAAATATTTTTCATACTAAAACGATTTTTTCTAATTCTTTCCAAAAGCTCTTGTTAATACGTTTTGTTTAAAAAAGCTTCTGAGCTATAAGTTTCAAAAGCTTCGTCATAGAAAAGCTTTTGACGAATTCATTTAAAAAGCTCTTAATATTGTAAATATTTGTGTAAATATAAAAATCTTTTGACAAATTCATCTTAAAGCTCTTATTATCAAAAATATTTTTCATACTAAAACGATTTTTTTCTAATTCTTTCCAAAAGCTCTTTTTATCATTAATATGTTTTGTTTAAAAAAGCCTTTGAATTATAAGTTTCAAAAGCTTCGTCATAGAAAAGCTTTTGACTAATTCATTCAAAAAGTTCTTGTTATTTTTTTTTATATATAAAAAGCTTTTGACAAATTAAAGTTAAAGCTTTTATTATCAAAAATATTTTTCATACTAAAACGATTTTTTCTAATTCTTTCCAAAAGCTCTTGTTATCGTAAATATGTTTTGCTTAAAAAAGCTTTTGAACTATAAGTTTCAAAAGCATCGTCATAGAAAAGTTTTTGACTAATTTATTCAAAAAGCTATTAATTTGTGTAAATATAAAAAGCTTTTGACAAATTCATCTTAAAGCTCTTGTTATCAAAAAAAATTTTTCTTACTTAAAATAGTTCTTCTTATTCATTCCAAAAGGTTTTAATGTCGTAAACATACTTTGTTTCAAAGAGCTTTTAAATTATAAGTTTCAGAAGCTTAGTCATAGAAAAGCTTTTGACAAATTAATCTTAAAAATCTTATTATCAAAAATATTTTTCTTAATAAAAAGATTTTTTCTAATTTATTCCAAAAGCTCTTATTACTTTAATATGTTTTGTTTTAAAAAGCTTTCGACCTTTTCGCTTCAAAAGCTTTTATTATCATTCATGTTCCTTGTTATCGAAAGCTTTTGACTTATTCAATTCAAAAACTCTTATCATACGAATCTTTTTTCTGAAAAAATTAATTGTATAATCATTCTTTCATTACAGAAGCTTTGTTAAAAAAGCTTTCCTAAACACAATTTCATTAATACTTCAAAATATTTTCAAAATATAAAAACAAATTTTCTAGTTTCTAAAACTTTTCAAAATCACACAAAAGTTTTCCTACAAAAAATTTTGACTATACAAAAAGTTTTTACCACCAAAAAGCTTTCTGCTATAAATTAAAACATTTCTTTGTTCGTTCGTTTTTGTATTAAAAATCTTTTAAAATTTTTATCTACAAAAGCTTTTATTATCTCTCAGCCTTAAAAGCTTCTAAAGCTTCACTACAAAAAGCTTTTCTGTTGACTCTGTCATTAAGTATTTTTTATTATTCTAATTTATTTGATTTTTACTTCAAAATCTCTTATTACCAAAAAGCTTTTCGTTATAAATTGTATTTTAACTTTGTTCCCTCTTTTTTGTATCAAAAAGCTACCTTATCTTCAAGCTCTTATTATCAAAAAGCTTTCTGCCCTAAAAGTAAACTGCATAATCAATTCTATACCTCAAAAGCTTTATTATAAAAAGCTTTTCCAAGTATTTCTTTTTATTAAAATTTATCTGATTTTTCCTCCAAAAGCTCTTATCACCTTAAAACTTTCTACTATAAATTGTATCATTCCTTTGTTTTATCTTACTTGTATCAAAAGTTTTCCGAAAAAAAGCTCTTATTATATGTCCTCCTTCTTGGTGTTAAGTTGCAAAACACCTTCTATAGCAATGACTCAGAAATAAAAGCTTTTCAAAAAAAAAAAAAATTCAAAATTTTGAAAATTATAAAAGAAAACTTCTCACAATTAAGATTTTTGTATTGAAAATTTTAATTTCTTAGAAAAATATTTGAAATTTTTGATAACCGCCGACTTCTAAATTATTTAAAATTTCTTCAAATGAATTTATCAATAAAAATTACTAAATATTAATTCCCGACACACTTTAATAATTTGATAATTAGAAAAAGCTTAAAAGCTTGATTTTTTGGAATAACAATTTATTTGAAAACAAAGTATTAAACAGAAATTCTTTTAAAGTGAATTGTGAACTTAAAATCAAGGCAGCAGACAGAAAGGCCGACATTTTTTAATAACAATCATTGCATAATAATTAAATAATTTAATAAACAAGAAAAAAAGTGACACCATTTACAAGAATTCATGATAAGATTTGAAGAAAACAAAAAAATATTATAGATTTTAAGCAAAAAGCTTATGAGTTTTAGTAAAAGCTTTCGGTTTTTAGTCGAAAGCTTTTAATTTTTACAGTGCTATTGGTTTTTAGTAAAAAGCTTTTGATTTTAAATAAAAAGCTTTTGCAATTTTTTTAGCATTTTTGCTATAGAAATGTCTTCCTATAATCAACTTTTCTATAAAATGTCTTCTTGTCGTCAACTTTTTTATAGAAATGTTGTCCTATCGCCAACTTTTCTATAGAAATGTCGTCCTTTCGTCTACTTTTCTATAGAAATGTTCTCCTATCGTCAACTTTTCTATAGAAAAGTCTTCCCATCGTCAACTTTTCTATAGAAAAGTCTTCCCATCGTCAACTTTTCTATAGAAAAGTCTTCCCATCGTCAACTTTTCTATAGAAAAGACTTCCCATCGTCAACTTTTCTATAGAAAAGTCTTCCCATCGTCAACTTTTCTATAGAAAAGTCTTGCCATCGTCAACTTTTCCATAGAAAAGTCTTCCTATCGTCAACTTTTCCATAGAAAAGTCTTCCTATCGTCAACTTTTCTATAGAAAAGTCTTCCTATCGTCAACTTTTCTATAGAAATGTCTTCCTATCGTCAACTTTTCTATAGAAATGTCTTCCAATCGTCAACTTTTCTATAGAAATGTCTTCCTATCGTCAACTTTTCCATAGAAATGTCTTCCTATCGTCAACTTTTCTATAGAAATGTTCTCCTATCGTCATTTTTTCTATAGAAATGTTGTCCCATCGTCAACTTTTCTATAAAAATGTCTTCCTATCGTCAACTTTTCTATAGAAATGTCTTCGTATCGTCAACTTTTCTATAGAAATGTCTTCCTATCGTCAACTTTTCTATAGAAATGTTCTCCTATCGTCAACTTTTCTATAGAAATGTTCTCCTATCGTCATTTTTTCTATAGAAATGTTGTCCCATCGTCAACTTTTCTATAAAAATGTCTTCCTATCGTCAACTTTTCTATAGAAATGTGTTCCTATCGTCAACTTTTCTATAGAAATGTTGCCCTATCGTCAACTTTTCTATAGAAATGTTGCCCTATCGTCAACTTTTCTATAGAAATGTTGCCCTATCGTCAACTTTTCTATAGAAATGTTGCCCTATCGTCAACTTTTCTATAAAAATGTTGCCCTATCGTCAACTTTTCTATAGAAATGTTGCCCTATCGTCAACTTTTCTATAGAAATGTTATCCTATCGTCAACTTTTCTATAGAAATGTTATCCTATCGTCAACTTTTCTATAGAAATGTTATCCTATCGTCAACTTTTCTATAGAAATGTTATCCTATCGTCAACTTTTCTATAGAAATGTTATCCTATCGTCACTTTTTTATAGAAATGTTGTCCTATCGTCAACTTTTCTATAGAAATGTTATCCTATCGTCAACTTTTTTATAGAAATGTTGTCCTATCGTCAACTTTTCTATAGAAATGTTGTTCTATCGTCAACTTTTCTATAAAAATGTTGCCCTATCGTCAACTTTTCTATAGAAATGTTGCCCTATCGTCAACTTTTCTATAGAAATGTTATCCTATCGTCAACTTTTCTATAGAAATGTTATCCTATCGTCAACTTTTCTATAGAAATGTTATCCTATCGTCAACTTTTTTATAGAAATGTTGTCCTATCGTCAACTTTTCTATAGAAATGTAATCCTATCGTCAACTTTTTTATAGAAATGTTGTCCTATCGTCAACTTTTCTATAGAAATGTTGTTCTATCGTCAACTTTTCTATAAAAATGTTGCCCTATCGTCAACTTTTCTATAGAAATGTTGCCCTATCGTCAACTTTTCTATAGAAATGTTATCCTATCGTCAACTTTTCTATAGAAATGTTATCCTATCGTCAACTTTTCTATAGAAATGTTATCCTATCGTCAACTTTTTTATAGAAATGTTGTCCTATCGTCAACTTTTCTATAGAAATGTAATCCTATCGTCAACTTTTATATAGAAATGTTGTCCTATCGTCAACTTTTCTATAGAAATGTTGTTCTATCGTCAACTTTTCTAAAGAAATTTGCTTGTTCCCACAAAATTTAAGATAATACAAATTTTGGCAAATTAAAAAAAAGTTGTTAAAAAAGATAACAGTCACTTTTAGTATTTCAGGAAGTTTGACTAAATCTGTTTATATTTCCGTTTTGGAAACTATAAATATTTTGGTAGAAATATTTTGTTATTCTATTACGGAAATAATTGTACCAATAATATCTTTCGTCTGTCTATCTTGGCTTTTACTGCTTCAATTCCATATATTTTTTTCAAAATATAAGTGTTTATCTTTGAAGATGGAAGATATTTTGATATTTTGCCAAATAAACCAAAAATAGCAAAAAATCGAAGACAAGAAGTTAAAAGCAGAAAAAGCTTATCTCTAGCAAAAACTTTTAAAGAAGACAGCGACGACGACGGCAATGAAGACGCCAATAAATCTTCAAATGACTTAAAAAGATACAATGACGTTGAAGAAGTCTAGCACAATTTCAATTGGATTTTGGAAGTTCAAAGACTTTAAACGCATCGCAATGCTAGTCCATAATGTCTATACATTCCTTTCCTTGAAACCTCTATATAAACTTCCACCCTCAACCTTTTTTCATTAATTTATCTTCCTTTAACAAAAACTCCACAAAAAAATAATTAAAAAATTGTTAATCTAACAAAATTGTTAATTTGCTTTAATATCAATAGAGATAACCTTCATTAATTAAACAAAATAATTAAAAGGTTAATAGACTTTTAACAAAATGATTTCAAATTCAAACAATTCAAAACATTCAATCATTAAATTGTTATTAAATTGATTTGAAATCAAGAAAAGAAACACAAGAAAATGTTCAAATCAATTTTATCACAAGTTTGAAGGAATTTCAATCATACCTAACTTTTAAACACAACTTGTTGGCTTCGAACCTAACATAGAAGCAAGCTAAAGTTCGAAGGTGAACAAATCAACAACAACAGACTTTCATGTCGCTAGCAATTTTTGCTTGAATGAATTTGTTAATTAAAAATAAAAAAAAATAAAAATTTCCTATAAAAATAGAAAATTTTTGCAAAAATTTCCTATAAAAATAGAAAATTTTTGCAAAAATTTCCTATAAAAATAGAAAATTATTGCAAAAATTTCCTATAAAAATAGAAAATTTTTGCAAAAATTTCCTATAAAAATAGAAAATTTTTGCAAAAATTTCCTATAAAAATAGAAAATTTTTGCAAAAATTTCCTATAAAAATAGAAAATTTTTGCAAAAATTTCCTATAAAAATAGAAAATTTTTGCAAAAATTTCCTATAAAAATAGAAAATTTTTGCAAAAATTTCCTATAAAAATAGAAAATTTTTGCAAAAATTTCCTATAAAAATAGAAAATTTTTGCAAAAATTTCCTATAAAAATAGAAAATTTTTGCAAAAATTTCCTATAAAAATAGAAAATTTTTGCAAAAATTTCCTATAAAAATAGAAAATTTTTGCAAAAATTTCCTATAAAAATAGAAAATTTTTGCAAAAATTTCCTATAAAAATAGAAAATTTTTGCAAAAATTTCCTATAAAAATAGAAAATTTTTGCAAAAATTTCCTATAAAAATAGAAAATTTTTGCAAAAATTTCCTATAAAAATAGAAAATTTTTGCAAAAATTTCCTATAAAAATAGAAAATTTTTGCAAAAATTTCCTATATAAATAGAAAATTTTTGCAAAAATTTCCTATAAAAATAGAAAATTTTTGCAAAAGTTTCCTATAAAAATAGAAAATTTTTGCAAAAATCTTGTCCATCCTTTTACTTTTCTATAGAAATATTGTCCTTCCTTCCACTTTTTTATAGAAAACTTGTCCTTCCTTCTTAATTTCTATATAAAAATTGCCCTTCCACATTTCTATAGAAATTTTGTGATTCTTTCCACTTTTCTATAGAAAACTTGTTCTTTCTTCCACTTTTCTATAGAAATTTTATGATTTCTTCAACTTTTCTATAGAAATCTCGTCCTTCCATCGACTTTTCTACAGAAAACTTGTCATTCTTGTCATTTTCTATAGAAATCATGTCCTTCCTTTTACTTTTCTGTAGAAATCTTGTCCTTCCTTCCACTTTTGTATAGAAATCTTGTCCTTCCTTCCACCTTTCTATAGAAATCTTGTCCTTTCTTCCACTTTTCTATAGAAAACTTGTCCTTCCTTCCACTTTTCTATAGAAATTTTATGATTTGTTCCACCTTTCTATAGAAATCTCGTCCTTCCATTGACTTTTCTACAGAAAACTTGTCATTCCTTCCACTTTTCTATAGAACTCTTGTCCTTCCTTCTACTTTGCTATAGAAAACTTGTCCTTCCTTCCACTTTTCTATAAAAGACTTGAACTTCCTTCCACTTTTCTATAGAAATCTTGTCCATTCTTCCACTTTTCTGTAGAGATTTTGTCCTTCTTTCTACGTTTCTATAGAAATTTTGTGCTTTTCTATAGAAAACTTGTTCTTTCTTCCACTTTCTATAGAAAACTTGTCCTTCCTTCCACTTTTCTATAGAAATTTTTTCATTCCTTCCACTTTTCTATAGAAAACTTTTCCTCCCTTCCACTTCTCTATAGAAATCTTGTCCTTCCTTCAACTTTCCTATAGAAATTGTGTCCTTCCTTCCACTTTTCTATAGAAATCTTGTCTTTCCTTTTACTTTTTATATAAAACTAGTCCTTCTTTCCACTTTTCTATAGAAATCTTGTCCTTCCTTCCATTTTTCTATAGAAATCTTGTCCTTCCTTCCACTTTTCTATAGAAATCTTGTCCTTCCTTACACTTTTCAATCGAAATTTTGTCCTTATAGAACTCTTGTCCTTCCTTCCACTTTTCTATAGAAAACTCTTCCTTCCTTATATCTTTCTATAGAAATTTTTTTATTTCTTCCACTTTTCTTTTGAATATTTTCCTTTCTTCCACTTTTCTATAGAAAACTTGTCTTCCCTTCCACTTTTCTATAGAAATCTTGTCCTTTCTTCAACTTTTCTATAGAAAACTTGTCCTTCCTTCCGCTTTTCTATAGAAATTTTATGATTCCTTCCACCTTTCTATAGAAATCTTGTCCTTCCCTCCACTTTTCTATAGAAAACTTGTCATTCCTTACACTTTTTTATAAAAAAAATGTCCTTCCTTCCAGTTTTCTATAGAAATCTTGTCCTTCCTTCCACTTCTCTATTGAAATTTTGTGATTCCTTAAACTTTTCTGTAGAAATTTTATCCTTCCTTTCAGTTTTCTATAGAAATTTTGTGATTCCTTCTACTTTTCTATAGAAATCTTGTCATTCTTTCCACTTTTCTATAGAAATCTTGTTCTTCCTTCCACTTTTCTATAGAAATCTTGTCCATTCTTCCACTTTTCTATAGAAATCTTGTCCATTCTTCCACTTTTCTATAGAAATCTTGTCCTTCCTTCCACTTTACTATAGAAATCTTGTCTTCCCTTCCACTTTTCTATATAAATTTTGTGATTTCTTCCGCCTTTCTTTAGAAAGCTTGTCCTTTCTTCCACTTTTCTATAGAAATTTTGTGATTCCTTCCACTTTTCTATAGAATTCTTGTGATTCCTTCTACCTTTCTATAGAAATATTGTCCTTCCTTCCACTTTTCTGTAGAAATCTTACCCTTTCTTCCACTTTTCCAAAGAAAACTTGTCCCTCTTTCCACTTTTCTAAAGAAATGATGTCAGTCCCTCCACTTTTCTATAGAAAACTTGTCTTTCTTTCCACTTTTCTATAGAAAACTTGTCCTTCCTTCCACTTTTCTATAGAAATTGTGTGATTCCTTCCACTTTTATATAGAAATATTGTACTTCCATCCACTTTTCTATAGAAATCTTGTCCTTCCATCCACTTTTCTATAGAAAACTATAGAAAATTTGAAATTTTTTAATACCTTCCACTTTTCTGTATACCTCGGGTACAAAATTGGACCTAAACAATTCTTGTTTTGAAATATGTTTCATTTAAAGTCCTTGAAGAATTATTATCCTTGTATTATATTAAAAAAAAATTTTAACACCTAATAACAATGAAATATTGAGCAATTTCTTTTTTTTTTTTGGCAGGGACTCTTTTTAAAAATTCACCTGTCCCTTAAGAATAAAATGTAAGAGGTATTCGATTGTTGGCCTAAGGTACCTGTTTACCCAATTATTGGCCTACTCTTGTGCAGTCAAAATATTTACATACATATTTACATGCAGTTGTGAGCAGAATAATAATGATGATGACACACACACACTCTGACTTTATGTAAATTAAGGGAAATTTGATGCATTTCAAATTTAAGAGAATGAAAATGTGAAAGAGTGTGGGTTTTTGTTGGGTTTTAGTAAGAGAGAGTGATTTATTTTAGTGAGAGTTTATGGGATTAAGAGTTTGTTTTAGTGACAATTTTTTTGAGAAGTTGGTTGAAATGTTGTTGTTTTGTTTGAAGGAATTAAATGTTTGTTGTTTTTAAGTTTTTGGGCTTCTAAGGGAAAAGTGTTTATGTTTGGCCTGCGCAGTTTGAAATAAAAAAACTCTTTTAAAGAAATTTCAAATCATTGAGTATTGAGAAAAGGTAGTGTAATTTTTTGGGAGTAGAGGAAGACAATTTCCATATTTATTAGCATTTGTATTAAAGTCCGTCCTTCCTTCTTTGATTTGTCTGATGTTTGAGGGTCTGCTTGACGCTGTTGTTTGCTTTGGCTGCAGACTTTTTCTCTGCTGCTGCAGCTCTGGCTGAAGATTGAAAGTTTTTGAACAGAAATTTCAATGTTTGTATTTAGTCGTGACATTTCTATCGCCAGGTTTACATCAGCTTTAGCAGAGCTGCTACGTTTTGAAGTTTTGACATAAAAAAAAGTTTTGTTTTGAAGAAAAACCGTTAAATTGACAAAAATTTAAAAGAAAATTCAAATTATGAAAATTTGTTTTGGGATAATTTATGATAAAAATGAGCCATTGTATGAGTTTATTCTTAAGATTTCAAGCCGACTTTAATGTAATTGATCGATTAAGATTAAGGTCTTAAGAAAGAAAAAAAAAACAAAATCAATACAATTTTTTTTTTTTTATTTTTTGAAAGAAAATCATAAAACTTTAATTTTAAAAATCATGAATAAAAAGTGTAGAAAATCTCATAAATAATGAAATTATTGAAAAGAAAAGTTTTCTATAAAAATGAAACCCTTTAAAAAATCATAAAATTAATAATGTAAATCGATATGTCAGCCATTCAAAAGAAGAAAAAAAGTATTGAAATGAAATCAAAAGATTTTGAATTCAGGTGTTTTAAGTGTTAATCATAATAATCTTATAATAATCATAAAAAATTTGTTTTATAAAAAGAATAAAATAAATTTAAAGGCATTTTTTAAAGCAGAAAAGTTTGAAAAATTATAGCCTTAGATGCCATAAAGATTTGAAAAGATTTAAGAAAAAATTTGTAACCAAATAATTTTGAAAATTTACGATTATTAGCCCAATATTATTTAACAATTTAACAGAAATTTATTTCAAATCATTAAGTGAATATTCCCCCCCACTCGTATCAAAATAAAGTCATAATTTTTGAACAAAAATTATTTAACAAAAAAAAATTAATTCAACAAAAAAAATTTTTATCAACAAAAAAAAATTTTTTTTTTGTCATGACAAGACAAAATTTATTACAACTTTAAACGAAAAAAAAGGTGTGAAATTTAAACCAAAAAAAAAAAATTTCAAAATTATGTTTAAATATCAATAAAAATCAACAATAGAAAAATAATAACAAATAAATAGCCAAATAATACAAAACAAGCAAAAAATTAGCTAAAAATAGCAAAAATAAGCAAAAAAAAAAGCAAATCATACAAACCCCCAAAAAAAAAAAACAAAAGTTGTAAAAAATTCAAAAAAAACTCTAAAGTAGCAAAAAAAAACCTTTTAAATATCACAACAAAAATCGACTCCCAAGTCTTAAACCTCAAAACCCACAACTTCAAAAAAATCCAAATTTACTGCCAAATTCTGTGAATGGCTTCTTATAAAAAATTATGTTAAATTTTAACCGAATGAATGACGAATCAGTTAAGACTGTTAATTTTATTTGTAAGTACAAAAAAATATGATAAATGCTAATATTTTCTATAATTTAAGCAAAAAATAACAAATAATAAAATTAAAAAAAAAAAAAAAACTTAAAAATCAACATAAGACCTTCTAACAATTAAACATATAAAAAAATTTAACAATTATTCTTAACATTATTTAAATTATTATTTAAAGTGTGGGTGGCATCTAAATGGGAGTTTCAAGCCCCTCCCAGAAAAAAACTAAAATTAAAATAATAATAATAATTGCAAAATATTAAACCCAGCGACAAGTTCTCCAAAGAAACCTAAACCAAGTCACAAACCTTCTCTAGAAAACTAAAACAAAAGACAAATTTTCTAAAGAAAACAACAACACGCGACAATTTTTCTATAGGAAACTCAAACAAGCGAAAAATTTCTTTAAAGAAACTTGAAGTTAGCCACAAAAATTAACGATAGGAAAAGTTTTCCATAGAAAAATTGACGATGGGAAGACATTTCTATAGAAAAGTTTACGATAGGACAACTTTTTTATAAAAAAGTTGACGATTGAACAACATTTTTATAGAAAATTTGACGATAGGACAACATTTTTATAGAAAAGTTGACGATAGGACAACATTTTTATAGAAAAGTTAGCGATAGGACAACATTTTTATAGAAAAGTTTACGATAGGACAACATTTTTATAGAAAAGTTGACGATAGGACAATATTTCTATAGAAAAGCTGAATTTAGGACAACATTTTTATAGAAAAGTTGACGATAGGACAACATTTCTATAGAAAAGTTGACGATAGGACAACATTTCTATAGAAAAGTTGACGATAGGACAACATTTCTATAGATAAGTTGACGATATGACAACATTTTTATATAAAAGTTGACCATAGGACAACATTTTTATAAAAAAGTTGACGATAGGACAACATTTCTATAGAAAAGTTGACGATAGGACAACATTTCTATAGAAAAGTTGACGATAGGACAACATTTCTATAGAAAAGTTGACGATAGGACAACATTTCTATAGAAAAGTTGACGATAGGACAACATTTCTATAGAAAAGTTGACGATAGGACAACATTTCTATAGAAAAGTTGACGATAGGACAACATTTCTATAGAAAAGTTGACGATAGGACAACATTTCTATAGAAAAGTTGACGATAGGACAACATTTCTATAGAAAAGTTGACGATAGGACAACATTTCTATAGAAAAGTTGACGATAGGACAACATTTCTATAGAAAAGTTGACGATAAGACAACATTTCTATAGAAAAGTTGACGATAGGACAACATTTCTATAGAAAAGTTGACGATAGGACAACATTTCTATAGAAAAGTTGACGATAGGACAACATTTTTATAGAAAAGTTGACGACAGAACAACATCTCTATAGAAAAGTTGACGATAGGACAACATTTTTATAGAAAAGTTGACGATAGGACAACATTTCTATAGAAAAGTTGACGATAGGACAACATTTCTATAGAAAATTTGACGATAGGACAACATTTCTATAGAAAAGTTGACGATAGGACAACATTTATATAGAAAAGTTGACGATAGGACAACATTTCTATAGAAAAGTTGACGATAGGACAACATTTCTATAGAAAAGTTGACGATAGGACAACATTTCTATAGAAAAGTTGACAATAGGACAACATTTCTATAGAAAAGTTGACGATAGGACAACATTTCTATAGAAAAGTTGACGACGGGAAGAGTTTTCTGTAGAATTTTTGAAAAATGTTCTATAAAACAGAAAATTTTTGAAAAGTTTTCTATATAAATTGAAAAAATTTGCTAAAATTGCAAAAATTTTCTATTTTTAAAGGAAATTAAAAAAAAATAAATTTTTATAGCAAATCTTTAAACAATTTATTTTTATTTTTATAGGAAATTTTTGCAAAAATTTTCTATTTTTATAGGAAATTTTTGCAAAAATTTTCTATTTTTGTAGGAAATTTTTGCAAAAATTTTTTATTTTTATAGGAAATTTTTGCAAAAATTTTCTATTTTTATAGGAAATTTTTGCAAAAATTTTCTATTTTTATAGGAAATTTTTGCAAAAATTTTCTATTTTTATAGGAAATTTTTGCAAAAATTTTCTATTTTTATAGGAAATTTTTGCAAAAATTTTCTACTTTTATAGGAAATTTTTGCAAAAATTTTCTATTTTTATAGGAAATTTTTGCAAAAATTTTCTATTTTTATAGGAAATTTTTGCAAAAACTTTCTATTTTTATAGGAAATTTTTGCAAAAATTTTCTATTTTTATAGGAAATTTTTGCAAAAATTTTCTATTTTTATAGGAAATTTTTGCAAAAATTTTCTATTTTTATAGGAAATTTTTGCAAAAATTTTCTATTTTTATAGGAAATTTTTGCAAAAATTTTCTATTTTTATAGGAAATTTTTGCAAAAATTTTCTATTTTTATAGGAAATTTTTGCAAAAATTTTCTATTTTTATAGGAAATTTTTGCAAAAATTTTCTATTTTTATAGGAAATTTTTGCAAAAATTTTCTATTTTTATAGGAAATTTTTGCAAAAATTTTCTATTTTTATAGGAAATTTTTGCAAAAATTTTCTATTTTTATAGGAAATTTTTGCAAAAATTTTCTATTTTTATAGGAAATGAAGACAGGAGGACATTTCTATAGAAAAGTTGGCGATAGGAAGACACTTCTATAGAAAAGTTGACGATAGTAAGACATTTCTATAGAAAAGTTGACGATAGGAAGACATTTCTATTGAAAAGTTGACGATAGGAAGACATTTCTATAGAAAAGTTGACGATAGGAAGACATTTCTATAGAGAAGTTGACGATAGGAAGACATTTCCATAGAAAAAATGAAGACAGGAGGACATTTCTATAGAAAAGTTGGCGATAGGAAGACACTTCTATAGAAAAGTTGGTGATAGGAAGACGTTTCTATAGAAAAATTGACCATAGAAAATGTTTTGGAAGAATTTCCTATAAAAATAGAAAATAAAAAAAATTCTATAAAAAAATAAAATGTTTGCAAAAATTTCTTATAAAAATAGAAAATTTTTCTTTTTTATAGAAAACTTATCCTTCCTTTGCTATGAAAGCTTGTCCTTCCGGCCACTTTTCCTTCCGTCAACATTTCTGTAGAAAACTTATTCTTTGCTATAGAAAACCTGTCCCTTTTCTATAGAAAACTTGTCTGTCCTTCTAACTATTTAAGTAGTCAACTGTTTTGTTTTGCGAAATTTATTTGTAAAAATAATTGTTAAATTCTTGTACTTTAAGAAATTTTACTATTTATTAATTATTGAACGGTTTTTGTTCGTATCTTTTAGAGCATCGCTCCAATTGAGCCAATATCTTACCAACATCTACCCGACACCACCCATTCGAAAGACTTATAAAATTTATGTTGTGAACATGTTTTCAGTTTAATTTTGGTTCGTTCGTTCGTTATCTCGGGCTCTAGATCAAAATGTTAATTATGAAAAACATGTTGTCATCAATTTGTTTTCTATCAAAGTAAATAAATTAAATAAAATAACAAAAAATAAAATTAAATAATATTTAGTTGTTTATAAGTTTAGTTATATTTTTGCTCTCTATATAACTATCGGAACCACTAAAAATCTTTATAAGTGTCTGCTATGTCTGTCTCTAGCTCTAGAAAATTTTCAGCTTCAATTTTTGATTGTACCTTGTACCTTTTTTTCAAATGCACTTGATTCAATGTCGCTTGTCTGTCTACGTCTTAGGGGGTAAATAGACGATAAAGTTTTAAGTGAGGCCCGTTTTCTGGGCCAAACCTTTAAATTTTGCACAGACCCTCAAAAAAAAATGTTTCCAAAAATCTGTTAAATTGCCAAAGACTTGCCTTTAGTTGTATATTTGTTTAAATATTTGGACACAAATATTTTAGATAAGAATCAATCTTAATGTGTTTTTCTGGAATTTTGTTTCTTTTTAAAAATTCCTTAAAAAATTCCAATTAAAATCGAAAGAAATGTTTTCTTATTTAAACAAAATTTTCAAATTGTTTAGGTAGATCTTTAAAAGTGAATAAAAAATTCTTTTAAACAAAGATTTTTCAAGAATAAAAAACTATATTATAAATTTTTAAAATATCAAGTCACAAGCGACTTCAACATTTCTATGAAGTTGTCCTTCTGTCATCTTTTCTATAGAAAACTTGACCTTCCTTGAACTTTTCTATAGAAAACTTGACCTTCCTTGAACTTTTCTATAGAAAACTTAACCTTCCCTGAACTTTTCTATAGAAAACTTAACCTTCTTTTAACTTTTCTATAGAAAACTTAACCTTCTTTTAACTTTTCTATAGAAAACTTAACCTTCTTTTAACTTTTCTATAGAAAACTTGAACTTCTTTCAACTTTTCTGTAAAAAAACTTGACCTTCCTTAACTTTTCTATAGAAAACTTGACCTTCCTTCAACTTTCCTATAGAAAACTTGACCTTCTTTTAACTTTTCTATAGAAAACTTGACCATCCTTCAACTTTTCTATAGAAAACTTGACCTTCCTTCAACTTTTCTATAGAAAACTTGACTTTCTTTTAACTTTTCTATCGAAAACTTGACCATCCTTCAACTTTTCTATAGAAAACTTGACCTTCCTTCAACTTTTCGATAGAAAACTTGATTTTCCTTCAACTTTTCTATAGAAAACTTGACCTTCTTTCAACTTTTCTATAGAAAACTTGACCTTCTTTCAACTTTTATAAAGAAAACTTGACCTTCTTTCAACTTTTCTATAGAAAACTTTACCTTCCTTCAACTTCTCTATAGAAAACTTGACCTTCCTTAACTTTTCTATAAAAAACTTGACCTTCCTTCAAATTTTCTATAGAAAACTTAACCTTAATTCAACGTTTCTATAGAAAACTTGACCTTCTTTCAACTTTTCTATAGAAAACTTGACCTTCTTTCAACTTTTCTAAAGGAAACTTGATCTTCCTTAAACTTTTCTATAGAAAACTTTACCTTCCTTCAACTTTTCTATAGAAAACTTGACCTTAATTAACTTTTCTATAGAAACCTTGACCTTCCTTCAACTTTTCTATAGAAAACTTGACCTTCCTTCAACTTTTCTATAGAAAACTTGACCTTCTTTCAACTTTTCTATAGAAAACTTTACCTTCCTTCAACTTTTCTATAGAAAACTTGACCTTCTTTCAACTTTTCTATAGAAAACTTGACCTTCCTTCAACTTTTCTATAGAAAACTTAACCTTCCTTCAACTTTTCTATAGAAAACTTGACCTTCCTTTAACTTTTCTATAGAAAACTTGACCTTTCTTCAACTTTTCTATAGAAAACTTGTCCTTCCTTTAACTTTTCTATAGAAAACTTGACCTTCCTTCAACTTTTCTATAGAAAACTTGACCTTCCTTCAACATTTCTATAGAAAACTAGACCTTCCTTCAACTTTTCTATAGAAAACTTGACCTTCCTTCAACATTTCTATAGAAAACTAGACCTTCCTTCAACTTTTCTATAGAAAAGTTGACCTTCCTTCAACTTTTCTGTAGAAAACTTGACCTTCCTTCAACTTTTCTATAGAAAACTTGACCTTCTTTCAACTTTTCTATAGAAAAACTTGACCTTCTTTCAACATTTCTATAGAAAATTTGACCTTTTCTAAAGAAAACTTGACCTTCCTTCAACTTTTCTATAGAAAACTAGACCTTCCTTTAACTTTTCTATAGAAAACTTGACCTTCCTTCAACATTTCTATAGAAAATTTTTCCTTGCCTCAACTTTTCTATAGAAAACTTGTCCTTCCGTCAACTTTTCTATAGAAAACTTTACCTTCCTTCAACTTTTCTATAGAAAACTTGTCCTTCCTTCAACTTTTCTATAGAAAACTAGACCTTCCTTCAATTTTTTTTATAGAAAAGTTGACCTTCCTTCAACTTTTCTGTAGAAAACTGGACCTTCCATCTACTTTTCTATAGAAAACTTGACCTTCTTTCAACTTTTCTATAGAAAACTTGACCTTCTTTCAACTTTTCTATAGAAAACTTGTCCTTCCTTTAACTTTTCTTAAAAAAACTTGACCTTCCTTCAACTTTTCTATAGAAAACTTGACCTTCCTTTAACTTTTCTATAGAAAACTTGACCTTTCTTCAACTTTTCTATAGAAAACTTGCCCTTCCTTTAACTTTTCTATAGAAAACTTGACCTTCCTTCAACTTTTCTATAGAAAACTTGACCTTCCTTCAACATTTCTATAGAAAACTAGACCTTCCTTCAACTTTTCTATAGAAAAGTTAACCTTCCTTCAAGTTTTCTGTAGAAAACTTGACCTTCCTTCAACTTTTCTATAGAAAACTTGACCTTCTTTCAACTTTTCTATAGAAAAACTTGACCTTCTTTCAACATTTCTATAGAAAATTTGACCTTTCCTAAAGAAAACTTGACCTTCCTTCAACTTTTCTATAGAAAACTAGACCTTCCTTTAACTTTTCTATAGAAAACTTGGCCTTCCTTCAACATTTCTATAGAAAATTTTTCCTTGCCTCAACTTTTCTATAGAAAACTTGTCCTTCCGTCAACTTTTCTATAGAAAACTTGTCCTTCCTTCAACTTTTCTATAGAAAACTTGACCTTCCTTCAACATTTCTGTAAAAAACTTGACCTTCCTTCAACTTTTCTATAGAAAACTCGACCTTTCTTCAACTTTTTTATAGAAAACTTGACTTTCCTTCAACCTTTCTATAGAAAATTTGATCTTCCTTCACCTTTTCTATAGAAATCTTGTCTTTCCGTCAGCTTTTCTATGGAAAACTTGTCCGTCCGTCACTTTTTCGTTGGAAAACTTGTCCTTCCGTCCACTTTCCTATAGAAAACTTGTCCTTCCATCCACTTTTTTTCTAGAAAACTTGTCCTTTCTTAATGTTTTCTTTAGAAAATTGTTCTTTTCTTTAGGGTTTCCATTAAAACTTGTCTGAATGTGGAAGTGTATATTTAATTTTTGTCGCCACTGTATCTTTGCTGTTGGTTTTAAGTGTGATATTGTTGGTTGGTTTTCCTAAATAAATAAAAGTGTTTTGTAAACACGTTGCAATTGCATTTTGTGCCAAAACAAGGACATTTATCAACTGATTTATATTCAGATAAATACCAACAGTTTAATTCCATCCGAACAACACAACCAGCCAAAGGCAATCATTTACCATTACCATTATCAAGTGCTGAAAGCCACTAGAATAGTCACAAAAGTTGGTTGCTTTTAGGCCACGTTTGGGTGGTGGTGGCAGTGGCATAAAAATGCACAATATTTGCTCTCAAATCCACTAGAATTTGTGTAAATATTTCTCGGCAAATGTAAAGAATATGTAAATTTTTGTGCCAATTAATAAAATCTTAATTTATTTCATTATTTACCCCCAACAAAATTTACACAAATAAAAGTGTAAGTGAGGTAACCTAAAGTATCAATAAATCTTACCCCATTGTACGAGTAACATGTAAAATTTAAATGTTTTACATTTTCCATTTACATGCATGTAATTATTTTCTTATCAAACGTTTTTTTAGACTCAAACAAATGAATTTTACAATTTCATTTACAGTTTTTATATCAATTTAGTCGTTTAATCGGGTTTCCCCTTAAATTACTATGCGCCACTTTTTGTGTTAAAGAATTTACTAAAAAGTATTTAATTATTTATGACTATTTCCTATTCTTAACTATAGAAGTAACCTCGATTTCTAGTCTCATTTCCAATTTTATTACAACAGAAAAAAAGTTACAAGTTTGTAACGAAAATGTTGACAAATAAATAACAGAAATAAATACTCGTACCAGAAAACGCATTATTTGGTAATTATCGACTAAATTCAATTCAATTCCATTCGATTCGATTCAATGTAATAAATAATCAAGTCAATGGAAACATTTCGAATGTAAATAACCAATAAAAGATATAAGGCCTGGGAAAGGTAACATTAACGATGATGATGATGATAGTGGGGGGTATAAGGGGAAGTATTTAGAGAAAAATTAAACAATAAAGAAAAAAATTAAAACTTATTAGCGATATCGTAATAACAAAATAACTATTTAAACCAACAAAAAAAACTTCCACAGTTTTATGTACAAACACGGAAGGAAGGACAACAAAAAAATTTCCTATTTTTTTTAGAAAATTTCCTATTTTTTAAGCAAATTTTTCCAAAATTTCTTGTTTTTCTATTTTTATAGGAAATTTTTCAAAAATTTTCTATTTATATAGGAAATTTACTATTTTTATAGAAAATTTTTCAAAAATTTCCTATTTTTCTAGGAACTTTTTCCTATTTTTATAGGAAATTTTTCAAAAATTTCCTATTTTTATAGGAAATTTTTCAAAAATTTCCTATTTTTATAGGAAATTTTTCAAAAATTTCCTATTTTTATAGGAAATTTTTCAAAAATTTCCTATTTTTATAGGAAATTTTTCAAAAATTTCCTATTTTTATAGGAAATTTTTCAAAAATTTCCTATTTTTATAGGAAATTTTTCAAAAATTTCCTATTTTTATAGGAAATTTTTCAAAAATTTCCTATTTCTATAGGAAATTTTTCAAAAATTTCCTATTTTTATAGGAAATTTTTCAAAAATTTCCTATTTTTATAGGAAATTTTTCAAAAATTTCCTATTTTTATAGGAAATTTTTCAAAAATTTCCTATTTTTATAGGAAAATTTTCAAAAATTTCCTATTTTTATAGGAAATTTTTCAAAAATTTCCTATTTTTATAGGAAATTTTTCAAAAATTTCCTATTTTTATAGGAAATTTTTCAAAAATTTCCTATTTTTATAGGAAATTTTTCAAAAATTTCCTATTTTTATAGGAAATTTTTCAAAAATTTCCTATTTTTATAGGAAATTTTTCAAAAATTTCCCATTTTTATAGGAAATTTTTCAAAAATTTCCCATTTTTATAGGAAATTTTTCAAAAATTTCCCATTTTTATAGGAAATTTTTCAAAAATTTCCCATTTTTATAGGAAATTTTTCAAAAATTTCCTATTTTTATAGGAAATTTTTCAAAAATTTCCTATTTTTATAGGAAATTTTTCAAAAATTTCCTATTTTTATAGGAAATTTTTCAAAAATTTCCTATTTTTATAGGAAATTTTTCAAAAATTTCCTATTTTTATAGGAAATTTTTCAAAAATTTCCTATTTTTATAGGAAATTTTTCAAAAATTTCCTATTTTTATAGGAAATTTTTCAAAAATTTCCTATTTTTATAGGAAATTTTTCAAAAATTTCCCATTTTTATAGGAAATTTTGCAAAAATTTCCCATTTTTATGGGAAATTTTTCAAAAATTTCCCATTTTTATAGGAAATTTTTCAAAAATTTCCCATTTTTATAGGAAATTTTTCAAAAATTTCCTATTTTTATAGGAAATTTTTCAAAAATTTCCTATTTTTATAGGAAATTTTTCAAAAATTTCCTATTTTTATAGGAAATTTTTCAAAAATTTCCCATTTTTATAGGAAATTTTTCAAAACTTTTCTATTTTTATAAGAAATTTTTCAAAAATTTTCTATTTTTATAGGAAATTTTTCAAAAATTTCCTATTTTTATAGGAAATTTTTCAAAAATTTCCTATTTTTATAGGAAATTTTTCAAAAATTTCCTATTTTTATAGGAAATTTTTCAAAAATTTCCTATTTTTATAGGAAATTTTTCAAAAATTTCCTATTTTTATAGGAAATTTTTCAAAAATTTCCTATTTTTATAGGAAATTTTTCAAAAATTTCCTATTTTTATAGGAAATTTTTCAAAAATTTCCTATTTTTATAGGAAATTTTTCAAAAATTTCCTATTTTTATAGGAAATTTTTCAAAAATTTCCTATTTTTAAAGGAAATTTTTCAAAAATTTCCTATTTTTATAGGAAATTTTTCAAAAATTTCCTATTTTTATAGGAAATTTTTCAAAAATTTCCTATTTTTATAGGAAATTTTTCAAAAATTTCCTATTTTTATAGGAAATTTTTCAAAAATTTCCTATTTTTATAGGAAATTTTTCAAAAATTTCCTATTTTTATAGGAAATTTTTCAAAAATTTCCTATTTTTATAGGAAATTTTTCAAAAATTTCCTATTTTTATAGGAAATTTTTCAAAAATTTCCTATTTTTATAGGAAATTTTTCAAAAATTTTCTATTTTTATAGGAAATTTTTCAAAAATTTCCTATTTTTATAGGAAATTTTTCAAAAATTTTTTTTTTTTTTTTAGGAAATTTTTCAAAAATTTCCTATTTTTATAGGAAATTTTTCAAAAATTTCCTATTTTTATAGGAAATTTTTCAAAAATTTCCTATTTTTATAGGAAATTTTTCAAAAATTTCCTATTTTTATAGGAAATTTTTCAAAAATTTCCTATTTTTATAGGAAATTTTTCAAAAATTTCCTATTTTTATAGGAAATTTTTCAAAAATTTCCTATTTTTATAGGAAATTTTTCAAAAATTTCCTATTTTTATAGGAAATTTTTCAAAAATTTCCTATTTTTATAGGAAATTTTTCAAAAATTTCCTATTTTTATAGGAAATTTTTCAAAAATTTCCTATTTTTATAGGAAATTTTTCAAAAATTTCCTATTTTTATAGGAAATTTTTCAAAAATTTCCTATTTTTATAGGAAATTTTTCAAAAATTTCCTATTTTTATAGGAAATTTTTCAAAAATTTCCTATTTTTATAGGAAATTTTTCAAAAATTTCCTATTTTTATAGGAAATTTTTCAAAAATTTCCTATTTTTATAGGAAAGTTTTCAAAAATTTCCTATTTTTATAGGAAAGTTTTCAAAAATTTCCTATTTTTATAGGAAAGTTTTCAAAAATTTCCTATTTTTATAGGAAAGTTTTCAAAAATTTCCTATTTTTATAGGAAATTTTTCAAAAATTTCCTATTTTTATAGGAAATTTTTCAAAAATTTCCTATTTTTATAGGAAATTTTTCAAAAATTTCCTATTTTTATAGGAAATTTTTCAAAAATTTCCTATTTTTATAGGAAATTTTTCAAAAATTTCCTATTTTTATAGGAAATTTTTCAAAAATTTCCTATTTTTATAGGAAATTTTTCAAAAATTTCCTATTTTTATAGGAAATTTTTCAAAAATTTCCTATTTTTATAGGAAATTTTTCAAAAATTTCCTATTTTTATAGGAAATTTTTCAAAAATTTCCTATTTTTATAGGAAATTTTTCAAAAATTTCCTATTTTTATAGGAAATTTTTCAAAAATTTCCTATTTTTATAGGAAATTTTTCAAAAATTTCCTATTTTTATAGGAAAGTTTTCAAAAATTTCCTATTTTTATAGGAAAGTTTTCAAAAATTTCCTATTTTTATAGGAAAGTTTTCAAAAATTTCCTATTTTTATAGGAAATTTTTCAAAAATTTCCTATTTTTATAGGAAATTTTTCAAAAATTTCCTATTTTTATAGGAAATTTTTCAAAAATTTCCTATTTTTATAGGAAATTTTTCAAAAATTTCCTATTTTTATAGGAAATTTTTCAAAAATTTCCTATTTTTATAGGAAATTTTTCAAAAATTTCCTATTTTTATAGGAAATTTTTCAAAAATTTCCTATTTTTATAGGAAATTTTTCAAAAATTTCCTATTTTTATAGGAAATTTTTCAAAAATTTCCTATTTTTATAGGAAATTTTTCAAAAATTTCCTATTTTTATAGGAAATTTTTCAAAAATTTCCTATTTTTATAGGAAATTTTTCAAAAATTTCCTATTTTTATAGGAAATTTTTCAAAAATTTCCTATTTTTATAGGAAATTTTTCAAAAATTTCCTATTTTTATAGGAAATTTTTCAAAAATTTCCTATTTTTATAGGAAATTTTTCAAAAATTTCCTATTTTTATAGGAAATTTTTCAAAAATTTCCTATTTTTATAGGAAATTTTTCAAAAATTTCCTATTTTTATAGGAAATTTTTCAAAAATTTCCTATTTTTATAGGAAATTTTTCAAAAATTTCCTATTTTTATAGGAAATTTTTCAAAAATTTCCTATTTTTATAGGAAAGTTTTCAAAAATTTCCTATTTTTATAGGAAAGTTTTCAAAAATTTCCTATTTTTATAGGAAATTTTTCAAAAATTTCCTATTTTTATAGGAAATTTTTCAAAAATTTCCTATTTGTATAGGAAATTTTTCAAAAATTTCCTATTTTTATAGGAAATTTTTCAAAAATTTCCTATTTTTATAGGAAATTTTTCAAAAATTTCCTATTTTTATAGGAAATTTTTCAAAAATTTCCTATTTTTATAGGAAATTTTTCAAAAATTTCCTATTTTTATAGGAAATTTTTCAAAAATTTCCTATTTTTATAGGAAATTTTTCAAAAATTTCCTATTTTTATAGGAAATTTTTCAAAAATTTCCTATTTTTATAGGAAATTTTTCAAAAATTTCCTATTTTTATAGGAAATTTTTCAAAAATTTCCTATTTTGATAGGAAATTTTTCAAAAATTTCTTATATTTATAGAAAATTTGTCGCTGTCTCTGTCGCCTGCTCAAGCCTTTAGTAACAAATTGCTTAAAATTAGTTTCAGATTTTTTAACAATTTCCCCCCAAATTAAAATTAATGACTTGTAAAGAATTTGAAACACCAGCCAAAAGTTAAATAAATAATAATTAATTATTTTCGTAATTTTTTTTTATTGGATCTTTCAGGTGGTGATTTCTGGTGCATTATGTACAGTAGAAGATTATGTAATAATGTCACAGTGTGCACACAACAAAGCCATAAATTTAGCTGCAGAAGGAACAGTCTCAGTGACCGATATCTCACAAACACGTAAGTAGAGATTAAAGTTAACAAAACGATACAAAAAATGATACGAGTAAGCGATGAATGTAACAAATCGGTTATAAATAGCTCTGGTCAAACAGGGAGACGGTCTGATGGAAAGACAGACAGTGCGATCGAGTGCTCTAACTTTAAGTATTCGTAAACATTTGATATATTAAAAAAAATTCCTCTGATATTAAATAATATCACATGCTTTAACTGAATTTTATTGAAGGGTATCCATAAACAAAACAAAATATTTTAACAATTAATCATCAAAAGCGCGATCGTGATCATTACGAGCGTCATGATCATTTGTAGTTAATTAAGTATCAAAGTTATGAACTGAGACAGCGACTGGGGAAAAAAATCTTAATAAGCCTGAGAATTACAAACATTTAATAACAAATTAACAAAAATATCAACATCCCAAAGAAAATAAATAAATAAATAATAACAATGACAATCGATCTTTGGTTGGATGGGATGGATCTTAGCATGTGAAAATGTAAAATTATTTGCTTAAAGAAAAAAAAAACAAAAAAAAAAGAAATGTGTGACATTTACATAAAGACTTACACTCCCAAGATCTTAAAATTTAAAGATCTTGTTATTTTCAATTCAATCAAATTTTGTAACAAGAGAAATTTGAAAAATGTTGTCTTTAAATCCTCTTATTTAATGAATAAATTAACACTAAATAAGTATTATCGTCTTAAGATCCACTAAAAAAATAAATTATGAAATAAGTCTTGAATCTTCCCAAGCCTTTGACAGACAGATCGTCATGATCAATATTAATTTGCCACCAGAAATTAACTGGAAATGACAACTGAATTCTTGGGAATTTCACAAAAATTACTAACAAGTATCTTAAAGATTTAAAAAGGTTTTCATTAACTCTTTAGTCATACAAAAAAATTAAAGTCAACACTGGACCAAGATCGCAAGATAAAACCAACAAACGATCAATTCATTTTGTATATTTTCTTTAATTTTTACTCCACTTCCGGTTCTAGTTCTGTTCTAGTTCTGTTCTAGTTCTGTTCTAGTTCTGTTCTAGTTCTGTTCTAGTTCTGTTCTAGTTCTGTTCTAGTTCTGTTCTAGTTCTGTTCTAGTTCTGTTCTAGTTCTGTTCTAGTTCTGTTCTAGTTCTGTTCTAGTTCTGTTCTAGTTCTGTTCTAGTTCTGTTCTAGTTCTGTTCTAGTTCTGTTCTAGTTCTGTTCTAGTTCTGTTCTAGTTCTGTTCTAGTTCTGTTCTAGTTCTGTTCTAGTTCTGTTCTAGTTCTGTTCTAGTTCTGTTCTAGTTCTGTTCTAGTTCTGTTCTAGTTCTGTTCTAGTTCTGTTCTAGTTCTGTTCTAGTTCTGTTCTAGTTCTGTTCTAGTTCTGTTCTAGTTCTGTTCTAGTTCTGTTCTAGTTCTGTTCTAGTTCTGTTCTAGTTCTGTTCTAGTTCTGTTCTAGTTCTGTTCTAGTTCTGTTCTAGTTCTGTTCTAGTTCTGTTCTAGTTCTGTTCTAGTTCTGTTCTAGTTCTGTTCTAGTTCTGTTCTAGTTCTGTTCTAGTTCTGTTCTAGTTCTGTTCTAGTTCTGTTCTAGTTCTGTTCTAGTTCTGTTCTAGTTCTGTTCTAGTTCTGTTCTAGTTCTGTTCTAGTTCTGTTCTAGTTCTGTTCTAGTTCCGTTCTAGTTCTGTTCTAGTTCTGTTCTAGTTCTGTGCTAGTTCTGTGCTAGTTCTAGTTCTGTTCTAGTTGGCAGGACTAGTTTCCCATAGAAGTTTGTCGCTAGGACAATTTTTCTATAAAAAACTTGTCGCTGGGACTAGTTTTCTATAGAAAACTTGTCCTTTCGACAAGTTTTCTATAGAAAACTTGTCGCTGGGACTAGTTTTCTATAGAAAACTTGTCCTTGGTACTAGTTTTCTATAGAAAGCTTATCTTTGGGACTAGTTTTCTTTAGAAAACTTGTTTTCGAGACCAGTTTTCTATAGAAAACTTGTTAGTGTGACCAGTTTTCTATAGAAATTTCGTTATTGGGACCAGTCTTCTATAGAAAACTTGTCTTTGGACATAGTTTTTTTTAAATAAAACTTGTCTTTGGGACCCGTTTTTTATAGAAAACTTGTCTTTGGGACTAGATTTCTTTAGAAATGTTGCCTTTGGGACTAGTTTTCGATAGAGAACTTGTCTTTGGGACCAGTTTTCTATAGAAAACTTGTCTTTGGGACTAGTTTTCTTTAGAAAACTTGTTTTCGAGACTAGTTTTCTATAGAAAACTTGTCTTTGGGGCCAGTTTTCTAAAGAAAACTTGTTTTTGGTGCCTGTTTCCTATAGAGAACTTGTCTTTGGGACCAGTTTCCAATAGAAAACTCTATATAAAACTGGTCCCAAGTTTTATATAGAAAACTTGTCTTTGGGACTAGTTTTCTTTGGAAAACTTATTTTCGAGACCAGTTTTCTTTAGAAAACTTGTCTTAAGGACTAGTTTCTAAAGTTATAGTTCCAAAATATTCAGATTTTCAAAATTTGTATACAATATTTTTACAAAACTTAAATTTTCTTTTACTTGAATTCTATTTATTTTTCTTGTTTTTTTTGCAAAACATCCTTGTAAATTTGAGTAAATAATCCCTCCAAAAAAATGTAAAGCTTTAGGGATCTGTTACTTGTAGTTGTGTAAATATCCTTTTTACACCTTAACAATAAAGGAGCCACATGTGTTTTACCTAAATAACAAATCCTTGAAAAAACAAATACCTTTTTTTCGTTTTTTTTTTCACGCTCTCATAAAATCTGTGAAGTATTACAAGGATTAGGACGAGCAACATTGCGTATCAAGGCTTAAGGACAACAGCCAGCAGCAGCAGCAGCGAAAGTAACGGCAGCCTGTAAAGGAATGGCTACTTACTTACATTAAATTAAGGAGATTAAAGGGATTTATGGTGTTTTGTTTTATAATCTCCTTTTTCTGTTGTATTTCTATCTTTTTATTTGGGATATGAGTATATTTTTTTTGGTACCTTTTGTGTGGTCTTTGTAGGCGTAAAATTGACAAAAGGACTTTTCACACTTGCCGTTATGAAGATTTAAGCTCATAACTCACTATCACTAATACAATGAAAGAGGAAACGGAACAACAATTTAATTACGGGATTTTATGTGTGTTTGTGTTTGTTCTCGTGTTGAATTGAATTGAATTATTTAAGTACTTGTTTAGTTTTCATAATCTCGCAATAAATCTTCTATCTAGATCTTCAAGTGCAGCGGCTAATATGGGTTAAATAAAGGTATAAGTCTTCGGTATGTCCAGTCGTCTTTCATTGTGTCCCTAAGTCCTTCCTTTTCATTTTTGTTGGATATTTTTATAGCTTTGCTTTCTTTTCTTTTTTTTCTTTTATTTTCTTTTTAGTTTAATTTTAATT
This sequence comes from Stomorhina lunata, assembly GCA_933228675.1. NCBI lineage: Eukaryota > Metazoa > Arthropoda > Insecta > Diptera > Rhiniidae > Stomorhina > Stomorhina lunata. The sequence continues at coordinate 104,415,836 of OW121744.1, read as the reverse complement.
TTGAAAATTTTGTTTTTATTGTCTTAAAGTGTTTTTGTCTTAAAACCATTAGTCGATAATTTTTGCACCTGTAGTCTCAAGAGGCTGCTGCTGTCTTTGGCTTTGAGAAATGAAATTCTTAAGAACAAATTGGACCCTTCTTACCTTTAAAGCGAACAAAAAAAAAACAGAGAAGCAGACAGACAAATGGTTGGTCAGACTTATAGATGGATGGACTTAAAGAAGAAGGGATACTTTGAAATAAGTGCTTCATACCTAAATTGTGATGCGTCAGAGTCGGAGTCCTTCAATCAGTCAGACGTTTTAAAACATGTTTTAAATTTTTTTAAAATGAATTTATTTTGTGAAATCATTTAAAACGGCAGGATAGCTGTAAGTACATACAATCAAACTATCAAGCTACGGTCAGTCCGTCCGTCCATCCATCTGTCTATCCATCCGTCCTTCCATACGTCTGTCCGTCCCTCCGTAAGTCTATCCGTCCCTCCGTCCATCCTTCCCTCCATTCTTCATACCTTAACTGTTAAAAAAACTGTTAAAAAAATTTTATGTCTTTCTGACAAACCGTTAGGATTCTAAAAATTTTGCTGGATTTCAAAACAAAAGACTCTCAAAAATTGTGTTATTACATTGTGACTCGTGCTAAATATTTATTATTTGGAAAACATTCGAAACATTTCAAAACATTTGAAATATTTCAAAAAACCTTCCTATAACTAACTAAAAGTCTTTACAACCAACCAACCAACAAAATAGGCGTTACTAAAGCCAAACATTTTATAATTGTTCAACACAAAAAATAATAGCAATTTAGCCAAAAAGGATGAGGTCAGCACAAATTTAAAATGAATTGCAGATGGCCTTTAGTTCATCAGAGGCAGCTGCTTCTGCTTGAAGCTGTTGTCTATTTGATGCTAAATCATCGCCCTCAAACTCACCCAGACTAAACCCTCTTGCACTAGAGGTATTTGGCATAAGTTTTTAAAATTTAGTTTCCTTAATTATTTTGAAGGTCATTTGTGGCCTTCCTCGTCTTTAAATAGAAAGTTAGTTTCACAGAAAAAAATTTTATAGGGGTCTTTAAATAAAACTAAAACTAAATAAATATAGGGGCCTTAAATTAATGCAAAATCTTTAATTAAATCATACTAAAGGAAGTTAAAATAACTTACTAAAATAGCAATCGAAATTGTCGAAGCGACAAATTTTCTAAAGAAAACTCGTCGAAGCGTCAAATTTTCTAAAGAAAACTCGTCCAAGCGACAAATTTTCTAAAGAAAACTTGTCGAAACGACAAATTTTCTAAGTAAAACCAGTCCAAGCGACAACCTTTCTAAAGAAAACTTGTTCAAGTGACAAATTTTTTTAAGAAAACTTATCCCAGCGACAAACTTTCTAAAGAAAACTATTAAAAGCGACAACTTTTCTATAGAAAACTGGTCCCAAAGACAAGTTTTCTATAGAAAACTGGTCCCAAAGACAAGTTTTCTATAGAAAACTGGTCGCACAGACATGTTTTCTATAGAAAACTGGTCCCAAAGACAAGTTTTCTATACAAAACTGGTCCCAAAGACAAGTTTTCTATAGAAAAAAGTTTTCTATAGAAAACCGGTCCCAAAGACAAGTTTTCTATAGAAAACTGGTCCCAAAGACAAGTTTTCTATAGAAAACCGGTCCCAAAGACAAGTTTTCTATAGAAAACTGGTCCCAAAGACAAGTTTTCTATAGAAAACTGGTCCCAAAGACAAATTTTCTATAGAAAACTGGTCCCAAAGACAATTTTTCTATAGAAAACTGGTCACAAAGACAAGTTTTCTATAGAAAACTAGTCCCAAAGACAAGTTTTCTATAGAAAACTGGTCCCAAAGACAAGTTTTCTATAGAAAATTAGTCCCAAAGACAAGTTTTCTATAGAAAACTAGTCCCAAAGACAAGTTTTCTATAGAAAAATAGTCCCAAAGACAAGTTTTCTATTGAAAATTAGTCCCAAAGACAAGTTTTCTATAGAAAACTAGTCCCAAAGACAAGTTTTCTATAGAAAACTGGTCCCAAAGACAAGTTTTCTATAGAAAACTGGTCCCAAAGACAAGTTTTCTATAGAGAACTGGACAAAAGGGACAACTTTTCTAGAAGTAGAACAGAACTAGATCCACAATAGAACTAGAACAGAACTAGAACAGAACTAGAACAGAACTAGAACAGAACTAGAACAGAACTAGAACAGAACTAGAACAGAACTAGAACAGAACTAGAACAGAACTAGAACAGAACTAGAACAGAACTAGAACAGAACTAGAACAGAACTAGAACAGAACTAGAACAGAACTAGAACAGAACTAGAACAGAACTAGAACAGAACTAGAACAGAACTAGAACAGAACTAGAACAGAACTAGAACAGAACTAGAACAGAACTAGAACAGAACTAGAACAGAACTAGAACAGAACTAGAACAGAACTAGAACAGAACTAGAACAGAACTAGAACAGAACTAGAACAGAACTAGAACAGAACTAGAACAGAACTAGAACAGAACTAGAACAGAACTAGAACAGAACTAGAACTGAACTAGAACAGAACTAGAACAGAACTAGAACAGAACTAGAACAGAACTAGAACAGAACTAGAACAGAACTAGAACAGAACTAGAACAGAACTAGAACAGAACTAGAACAGAACTAGAACAGAACTAGAACAGAACTAGAACAGAACTAGAACAGAACTAGAACAGAACTAGAACAGAACTAGAACAGAACTAGAACAGAACTAGAACAGAACTAGAACAGAACTAGAACAGAACTAGAACAGAACTAGAACAGAACTAGAACAGAACTAGAACAGAACTAGAACAGAACTAGAACAGAACTAGAACAGAACTAGAACAGAACTAGAACAGAACTAGAACAGAACTAGAACAGAACTAGAACAGAACTAGAACAGAACTAGAACAGAACTAGAACAGAACTAGAACAGAACTAGAACAGAACTAGAACAGAACTAGAACAGAACTAGAACAGAACTAGAACAGAACTAGAACAGAACTAGAACAGAACTAGAACAGAACTAGAACAGAACTAGAACAGAACTAGAACAGAACTAGAACTAGAACAGTACTAGAACAGAACTAGAACTAGAACAGAACTAGAACAGAACTAGAACTAGAACAGAACTAGAACAGAACTAGAACAGAACTAGAACAGAACTAGAACAGAACTAGAACAGAACTAGAACAGAACTAAAACAGAACTAGAACAGAACTAGAACAGAACTAGAACAGAACTAGAACAGAACTAGAACAGAACTAGAACAGAACTAGAACAGAACTAGAACAGAACTAGAACAGAACTAGAACAGAACTAGAACAGAACTAGAACAGAACTAGAACAGAACTAGAACAGAACTAGAACAGAACTAGAACAGAACTAGAACAGAACTACAACAGGACTAGAACAGAAATAAGTTTTAAGGTATGTGTTATTAGTTTATCCTAAAAGTATGCTACACAAATGTTTCTGAAATATCTTATATTTCGATCGATATCAAAAAAATTAGGAATTAATATTTTTTTAAGCAATTTTAGCATAATTAATGATTTCTTCTAAAATTTTATGATCTCGCTATAAGATCTATAGCACTCCCCTTTAATATTTACCTGGCTTTAACCTAAGAAAGAGTTTGAATATATTTAATGTGTAACACATTCTTGAAGACTTTTTTGAATAATCTCGCAGAAGGTGTTAATAATGTGGGAAAGATTTGGCACCATTTTAACAAAATCGTTTTACAAACTCAAGAAAATTACTTGTAGGTATTTACGCCTATGCACTTGTTCATGGTTTTAAAGGTAAAAATGTACCTGTTCAAATACTTCATTTCTGCATTTCCTAGAAATCACAGCAATTTTTAGGCTAAAAACCGTCTAAACCTCGAGAGATGAAAAGAAAACAAACGATTTTGAATTGATGAATGTTGGTAATGGTTAAAGAGAGGGGGTAAGGTATAAAAGTGCATTAAAGGCAGTTAAATGTGTAAAAATACCTGTTACTCTAGGCGATCGTTAATTTGAAAAATTACTCGATTTAAAAGCATTTAAATGAATGTAAATTTCAACAAAACCAAATGATTAATGAATTTAAATTTATAGATGAGAGTAGTAAAGAAAAAATTCAATTAATTATTTTTAATGTAAAGAAGAGTTGAAATGACCCCCCCTCCTTGGAAGTGTTTAAAAGCCTGGGAATTTTTTGTTTTCAAAAACTTTTTTTGAATGGAACTTTTTGTGACTTTGGCTGACCACTTAAAAGTTCGTTGTCAAAATAAAATCCATAGACAGTGACCGTCATTTTCAATGTTTTTTTTTTGGAATAAATTAAATAAGATAAAACGATTTTTTTGGGGGGGGGAACAAAAATTAAAAGTTTAATAAAATCTAGAGGAATTTCCGTTAAAAAATAAAAATCGAATACAAAAATAAAATCAATATTTACAAAAGCAATTATAGACAAAAGGGAACAACTACTACTTCCAAAAAAAATTATGATGAACTAAAAGAAATCGAGTTACAAAGTAAGTAAATTATAATGAACTTGGACTTACATACATTACATACATCTATACATACATGACATACAATATTTACATACATTTCATACATACGAGTACATATAGTCACCTAAAATGCAAAAGGGCGTAACTGACAAAAAAATTAGTCATTGATTTTTTGATTGATTATGCTCATACTTCGATTGGGAGCATCAAATTCAACGAAAAAAATAATTTTTATATTTACCTTAGTTACACCCTTTTGCATTTCTGGTGACGATATGTATATAAATAAGTATTTAGTTGACTTGAAATTTTGAATAGATTCATACATAAATATTTATGTACTTACATAAATTTTATTTATTTACTTTACATTTTACATAAACCTTTTTCCTTACCGTTTATGACTTCAATACATACGTAAAATTACTCTTCCACATTTACATCTAAGTAAACATATTTATATTTAAGTACATACATACACATGTATGTGTAAATGTTTGTATGTATTTAAAACATGGAACTGTTTGTCAGTTATATATTGATTACCTACCGCAGATTTTATAAAACCCTTGTCCGACGACAACAACAACAACGACTTCGACTTCTACTTCTACTTTGCCATAAAAACAATCACACGATTTTTGTTGGTAAGAACTAAACACGACAACGCACTTATAGTTACACCTATAACTAAAACCAAGGCCTGGTTTAAACGGCCCTCGTTATTAAGAACTCAATTTTAATAGAAAATTTTTCGATAAAAATATTTTTCTCAAAAAAAAAATTTCAATAAAAATGTTTAACCATAGAAACATTTTCGATAAAAAAAATTTTCTATAGAAAAATTTTGGATAGTAAAATTTTTCTACCGAAAAATTTTGGATACAAATTTTTTTCTATAGAAAAATTTTTTCTATAGAAAAATTTTCGATAAAAAAAAATTTCTATAGAAAAATTTTCGATAAAAAAAATTTCTATAGAAAAATTTTCGATAAAAAAATTTTTCTATCGAAAAATTTTCGATAAAAATTTTTTTCTATAGAAAAATTTTCGATAAAAATTTTTTTCTATAGAAAAATTTTCGATAAAAATTTTTTTCTATAGAAAAATTTTCGATAAAAAAATTTTTCTATAGAAAAATTTTCGATAAAAAAATTTTTCTATAGAAAAATTTTCGATAACAAAATTTTTCTATAGAAAAATTTTCGGTAACAAAATTTTTCTATAGAAAAATTTTCGGTAAAAAAATTTTTCTATAGACAAATTTTCGTTAAAAAAATTTTTCTATAGAAAAATTTTCGTTAAAAAAATTTTTCTATAGAAAAACTTTCGTTAAAAAAATTTTTCTATAGAAAAATTTTCGTTAAAAAAATTTTTCTATAGAAAAATTTTCGTTAAAAAAATTTTTCTATAGAAAAATTTTCGTTAAAAAAATTTTTCTATAGAAAAATTTTCGTTAAAAAAATTTTTCTATAGAAAAATTTTCGTTAAAAAAATTTTTCTATAGAAAAATTTTCGTTAAAAAAATTTTTCTATAGAAAAATTTTCGTTAAAAAAATTTTTCTATAGAAAAATTTTCGTTAAAAAAATTTTTCTATAGAAAAATTTTCGTTAAAAAAATTTTTCTATAGAAAAATTTTCGTTAAAAAAATTTTTCTATAGAAAAATTTTCGTTAAAAAAATTTTTCTATAGAAAAATTTTCGGTAAAAAAATTTTTCTATAGAAAAATTTTCGTTAAAAAAAATTTTCTATAGAAAAATTTTCGATAAAAAAATTTTTCTATAGAAAAATTTTCGATAAAAAAATTTTTCTATAGAAAAATTTTCGATAAAAAAATTTTTCTATAGAAAAATTTTCGATAAAAAAATTTTTCTATAGAAAAATTTTCGATAAAAAAATTTTTCTATAGAAAAATTTTCGATAAAAAAATTTTTCTATAGAAAAATTTTCGATAAAAAAATTTTTCTATAGAAAAATTTTCGTTAAAAAAATTTTTCTATAGAAAAATTTTCGTTAAAAAAAATTTTCTATAGAAAAATTTTCGATAAAAAAATTTTTCTATAGAAAAATTTTCGATAAAAAAATTTTTCTATAGAAAAATTTTCGATAAAAAAATTTTTCTATAGAAAAATTTTCGATAAAAAAATTTTTCTATAGAAAAATTTTCGATAAAAAAATTTTTCTATAGAAAAATTTTCGATAAAAAAATTTTTCTATAGAAAAATTTTCGATAAAAAAATTTTTCTATAGAAAAATTTTTGATAAAAAGAAATTTTTTTGATACAAAAATGTTCTATAGAACAATTTGTAATAAAAAAATATGTTATAGAAAAAATTTTTGATAAAAAAAAAATTTTCTATAGAAAAATTTTTGATAAAAAAGTTTTAATTTCTTTCTAAAAAAATTTTCATACATACATTTACATACATTCATGTAATTTACTTACATACATATGTTGTTAACATGGTTACTATTCTAAAAATAGCATCAAACCAAAAAGTCTTGTTCTTCTCTACATGCCAACGGCAAGTGAAAAGATCGAGCAAAACAAGTAATAGGAGAATACACAATCAATTAAACGTAGTGATGTTCGATCAAACTCAATGAGTTAAATTGATGATTATCTCTGCAATTTGACAACTCGACTGTGGTCGAGGGCGCTAAGTGCTGATGACGTCCTGTGGCGGGACAGAAATTGCAATCCACTAGCCGCGTTCAAAAATAATTTTTTTCAGTTTTTCTCCATAATTTACTTTCCAATTTTCAAAATTAATAATTTGAAAATTAAAATGAACTCAAGCCTGATGAAACCTAATTTTTCTAAAAAAATTTTCTATAGAAAATTTGTTGATAAAAAATTTTATAAAAAAAAATTTGTCGATACAAAAATTTTCTATGGAACAATTTAAAAAAAAAAAAAAACAAGAAATTTATTTTTTGATAAAAAAATTTTCTATAAAAAAATTTCTGATAAAAAATTGTCTATAGAAAAATTGTTGAGAAAAAAATTTTTTGTAGAAAAATTTTCTACAGAAAAATTTTGGATAAAAAAATTTGCTCTAGAAAAATTTATGAAAAAAAAAATTCTATACAAAAATTTTTGATAAAAAACATTTCTATAGAAAAATGTTTGATAAAAAAATTTTCTACAGAAAAATTTTTGATAAAAAATTTTCTATAGAAAAATTTTTAATAAAAAACAAAAAATTATAGAAAAAATTTGTGATTATATAAATTTTCTTAGAAAATTTTGGATATAAAAATGTTCTATAAAAAATTTTTAATAAATAAATTTTCAATAGAAAAAAAACAAAGACAAGAATTTATACAAAAAATTTTTGATTATTTTTCTATAGAAAAATTTTCGATAGAAATATTTTTCTATAGAAAAATTTTCGATAGAAATATTTTTCTATAGAAAAATTTTCGATAGAAATATTTTCTATGGAAAAAATGTTTCTATAGAAATTTTTCTTACCAAAAATTTTTTTATATAAAAAATTTTTTATCAAAAATTTTTTATATACAAAATTTTTTATCAACAATTTTTTGGATAAATTTTTTTTCTCATCAAAAATTTTTTGTATAAATTCTTGTTATGTTTATAGAAATATTTTTCTATAGAAAAATTTTCGATAGAAATATTTTTCTATAGAAAAATTTTTCTATAGAAAACTTTTCGATAGAAATATTTTTCTATAGGAAAAATTTTCGATAGAAATATTTTTCTATAGGAAAAATTTTCGATAGAAATATTTTTCTATAGAAAAATTTTCGATAGAAAAATTTTTCTATAGAAAAATTTTCGATAGAAAAATTTTTCTATAGAAAAATTTTCGATAGAAAAATTTTTCTATAGAAAAATTTTCGATAGAAATATTTTTCTATAGAAAAATTTTCGATAGAAATATTTTTCTATAGAAAAATTTTCGATAGAAATATTTTTCTATAGAAAAATTTTCGATAGAAATATTTTTCTATAGAAAAATTTTCGATAGAAATATTTTTCTATAGAAAAATTTTCGATAGAAATATTTTTCTATAGAAAAATTTTCGATAGAAATATTTTTCTATAGGAAAAATTTTCGATAGAAATATTTTTCTATAGGAAAAATTTTCGATAGAAATATTTTTCTATAGGAAAAATTTTCGATAGAAATATTTTTCTATAGAAAAAATTTCGATAGAAATATTTTTCTATAGAAAAATTTTCGATAAAAATATTTTTCTATAGAAAAATTTTCGATAGAAATATTTTTCTATAGAAAAATTTTCAATAGAAATATTTTTCTATAGAAAAATTTTCGATAGAAATATTTTTCTATAGAAAAATTTTCGATAGAAATATTTTTCTATAGAAAAATTTTCGATAGAAATATTTTTCTATAGAAAAATTTTCGATAGAAATATTTTTCTATAGAAAAATTTTCGATAGAAATATTTTTCTATAGGAAAAATTTTCGATAAAAATATTTTTCTATAGGAAAGATTTTCGATAGAAATATTTTTCTATAGGAAAAATTTTCGATAGAAATATTTTTCTATAGAAAAATTTTCGATCAAAAAATTTTTCTACAGAAAAATTTTCGATAAAAAAATTTTTCTATAGAAAAATTTTCGATAAAAAAAGTGTTTCTATAGAAAAATTTTCGATAAAAAAAATTTTCTATAGAAAAATTTTCAATAGAAAAATTTTTCTATAGAAAAATTTTCGATAAAAAATTTTTCTACAAAAAAATTTTCGATAAAAAAATTTTTCTATAGAAAAATTTTCGATAAAAAATTTTTCTACAAAAAAATTTTCGATAAAAAAATTTTTCTATAGAAAAATTTTCGATAAAAAAATTTTTCTATAGAAAAATTTTCGATAAAGAAATTTTTCTATAGAAAAATTTTCGATAAAAAAATTTTTCAATAGAAAAATTTTCGATAAAAAAATTTTTCTATAGAAAAATTTTCGATAAAAAATTTTTCTATAGAAAAATTTTCGTTAAAAAAATTTTTTTATAGAAAAATTTTCGTTAAAAAAATTTTTTTATAGAAAAATTTTCGTTAAAAAAATGTTTCTATAGAAAAATTTTTGATAAAAAAATTTTTCTATAGAAAAATTTTTGATAACATTTTCGATAAAAAATTTGTTCTATACATTTTCGATAAAAAATTTTTCTATAAAAAAATTTTAATAAAAAAATTATTCTTTAGAAAAATTTTCTATAAAAAATTTTTTTTTATAGAAACATTTTCTATAAATATTTTTTGTATAGAAAAATTTTCGATAAAAATTTTTCCTATAGAAAAATTTTCGATAAAAATTTTTCCTATAGAAAAATTTTCGATAAAAATTTTTTCTATAGAAAAATTTTCAATAAACATTTTTCCTATAGAAAAATTTTCAATAAACATATTTTCCTATAGAAAATTTTTCGATAAAAAATATTTTCTATAGAAAAATTTTCGTTAAAAAATCTTTTCTATAGAAACATTTTTGATAGAAATTTTTTTCTGTAGAAAAATTTAAAAAAAAAATTTTTGATACTAAAATTTTTATTGATAAAAAAAATTTTGATACAAAACTTTTCTATAGAAAAATTTTTAATAAAATAAATTTCGACAGAAAATTTTTTTGTTAAAAAAAAGACTTTCTATAGAAACATTTTTAATAAAAAAAAATTCTCTATAGAAAAATTTTCTTTTGAAAAACTTTTGATATACAAATTTTTTATTAAAAAACTTTTGATAAAAAATTTTGTATGGAAGAAAGTTTTCTTTAATAAAATTTCCTGTAGAACAATTTTTTATAAAAAAAATTTTATAGAAAAAGTTTTGACAGTAAAAATTTTACAAAAAATTTTTTGACAAAAAAACTTTCGATAGAAAATTTTTTGATAAAAAAAATTTTATATAGAAAAATTTTTGATAAAAAAATTTGTCTATAGAAAAATTTTTGATAAACAAATTTTCTATAAACAAATTTTTAATGAAAAATATTTCTTTATTTTTTGATAAAAAAAAATTCAAAAATAAAAACAACAAAAAAAAGACCTCAAAAAAATTTTTCTATTAAATAGTTTTCGATAAAATTTTTTTTGAGAAACATTTTCGATAGAAATATTTTTCTGTAGAAATATTTCAAAAAAATTGTTGATACATACTAAAATTTTCTGTGAAAAAATCATTGATAAAAAATTTTTTTATACAAAAAATTCCTGCATACAAATTTTTGATAAAAAAAAAAATTTTTAAATTTCTCTACAAAATTTAAAAAAAAAAATTTCCCTGAAAAAAGGATTTGTTCTTATATCTAGGCCAAATCGTGGCATTCGATATCGATCGAAATGTAAGATATTTCAGAAACATTTGTGTTAGGAGAACCTACATAAAAATATTTGCTTAAAAGTCTGAGTTGACGATCGATATCGATTGCGGTAGTTTTGCTCCTGATCTAGAATTAAGCAACTGATTCTAGATCGATCTATAAAATATTCAAATTTAAAGTTGGTCTTATTTCAAAAGTGTTACAATCCATTAGGTTTAATTTTAGCCTTCTAACGAGTCCTCAGTGTACGCCCATGTCCATTTTAAAAAAAGCGGCAATATCATCAGCTTTAGCAACATCATTTAACTATGAAATGTGGTAGTAAGTAGTAAAGTGGTAAGTAGTAAGTGATCAAGTAGTTATGCTGTCGTCTTCGACAATGTTGTTTTTATTGCTCTTGCTCTTGTAGTTGTTGTCGTTGTGGTGGTTGTCATCGTTGTTGTTGTTGTTATTGTTGTGCCGTATTGTAAGAGACACTGTAAACTTGGCTTCTTGACCATCAGCAAATGTCCATCATAACATAAAAACACGGCCACTGTGTCCACAAATTTCTCAGTCTAAGTATCTTAACGATCGCCATTATTTATATAACAATAATTCTTCTATTTTTTCTCTTCGTTATCAACAAAATGTTCATGTTAAAGTTGTTGTTGTTGGTTATATCTTGGGGACCGGCCAGCCGGCTCTTCAATGGCCGCTCAAAGAAAAGCGTAGTTTTGTCCAGTCAAACGGTCAAAACGATAACAAAACATTTAATGAACGATCGATACCAGCGATCGATCGATCGAGCCAACATATAAACATTTGAAATGTTTGAATGAGCAAATGAACTTTTATTTTCTAGTTTCATTTTATTATTATTTTTTTTTTCTGTTAATTTTTTTCTTAATGACAATCATTGATTTACACTTGTAAAACACTTGAGTTTATGGAGATTTCTTTTTTTTGTTTTTGTAGTTTTGAAAAGTCTTACGTTTAATGTGTGAGATGTGAGTTTTCTAGGAAGGGTTTCTTTCATGTGAGAGAATATTGTTTTTTCCCACGTTCGGACATTGGACAATTTAAGTAAAACTTTCTTGCCGTTTGTCTGTCTTGTATTTGATATGGAATAATTTGGATTTTTTGTTATTTTCAAAATTTAATGGTGATTGAATTTTGAGTTTTTATTTTGAGGCGGTCAGTTTTTTTGATGACTGTGAAGTGAAATACACTCAGAGAAGAATGAGGAGATGCAATTTGGGAAAAGGTTAATCAAATTTGGCTTTGAATTTGGATTCAAATCTGTGGCATTCGATATCGATCGAAATGTAAGATATTTCAGAAAAATTATGTAGCATACTTTTAGGATAATCTAGATAATATCTATCTTCTATCTATATATAAGTAAAAATCAATGCCACTTTTCCCTGTAACCTTATAACACAAGAACGAACTCACCTTTTCAAACCAAATCTTAAGGGTTTGTTTGTACCATTAAGTAGATGGTTTATATAAAATTTGCTTAAAATCGGTCGAGCGGTTCTACATTTATCACATTTTTTGTAATAAATTTGTGTTTTTTTTTTTTTTTGAGTTTATAAAATCCATGGAAATTTTTTATATCAATGCTACTTTTCGTTGTAACCTTATAATACAAGAACGGGCTCAACTTTCCAAACCAAATCTTAAGGCTTTGTTTGTACTACTTAGTAGATGGTTTATATAAAGTTTGCTTAAAATCGGTAGAGCGGTTCTACATTTATCACATTTTTTGTAATAAATTTGTGTTTTTTTTTTTTTTTTTGAGTTTATAAAATCCATGGAAATTTTTTATATCAAAGCCACTTTTCGTTGTAACTTTTATAACACAAGAAGGGGCTCACCTTTCCAAACTAAATCTTGAGGCTTTATTTGTACTATTTAGTAGATGGTTTATGTAAAGTTTGCTTAAAATCGGTCGAGCGGTTCTACATTTATTACATTTTTTGTAACAAATTAGTGTTTTTTTTTTGTAGTTTATAAAATCCATGGAAATTTTTTATATTTATGTACATATTGTATAATATAGTTTCCATACATTGTATAAACTCTATAAAATATCTTCTTCTATATATATAAAAAAAATTAATCATGTTATGATCTTTAACAAAGTTGTTTCGCATGAGCCCACAAACATAACTAATAATGTAGACCAAGTTCCGACAGTTGGCGCCACTGAAAAATGATTAAAGTTAATTAATTCATAAGCTGTGCATTTGATCCTGCTATGATCTTTATCAAAAATCCTGGGCATAAGCCGACAAAGGTTTCTAAGCTAATATGAACAATTTCCTACAGGTGGCGCCACTGAAAATTACTCAAATTTAATTTAATCGTAAACTATTTATTTGATCATGCTACGATATTTAGCAAAGTTGTTTTGCATGAGCCGATGAGGGTTTAATAAGTTGGTATGACTAATACCCGACAGGTGGCGCCTCATAAAATTACTCAAAATGAATTAAATCATAAACTTTGCAATAGCATGATATTATCTTTAGCAAAGTTGTTGCGCATGAACCGACAAAAGTTTTTAAGTTTGTGCGACTAACTTTCGCCAGATGGCTCCAAATCTAAATTATTTAGCCAAGTTGTTTCGCATGAGTCGATGGAGGTTTCTAATGTCATTCCTTCAAATTTATTTTAGTTGGTGTCGCAGCAAGTAGACAGAACGAACCTTTTAAATATAATTGCTGAAGGTCACATCTAAATCGGTCCATTAGTTTCAGAGATACAAATCAAAAACCTTCATTTCTTCAAAGCCTGTATATCGTGCATATTTTTATTAAACTCAAAGCCTGCGTATTACCTAAGGATCCATTTCTTGCATAGCTAGATAAGACAATACATCCTAAATACAATTGCTGAAGGTCACATCTAAATCGGTTCACTAGTTTCAGAGATACAAGTCAAAAACCTTAATTTTTTCAAAGTCTATATATCGTGCATATCTATAGTAAACTCAAAGCCTGTGTATTAACTAAGGGTACACGGCTTCCATAGCTTAATAAGATAATATATCCTAAACATTATTGCCAAAGGTCACATCAAAATCGGTCCTTTAGTTTCAGAGATACAAGCCATAAACCGTTATTTTTTCAAAGCCTGCATATAGTGCATTTTTATATTGAACTCAGAGCATGAACTCAGAGCATGCTAGATAGGACAATATATCCTAAATATTATTGCTGAAGGTCACATCTAGTGTCAGAGATATAAGTCAAAAACCTTAATTTTTTCAAAGTCTGTATATCGTGCATATTTAAATTAAACTCAAAGCCTGCGTAATAACTAAGAGTCCACGGCTTGTATAGCTCGATAAAACAATTCATCCTTAATATTATTGCTGAAAGAATCATCTTAAGCTTTCCACTTATTCCAGAGATATACGACAGAAACTAGACAACCATTTAAAACCTGTATATCTGACATAAGAATTAAAAATTAAGAGCCTTCATACACCTTCAGAGCCTAAGCCCAGCACAGCTCAATAGAACAAAACCTTACAAATATTATTACTAAAGAAATCATCTAAGTCGTTCCACTGGTTTTAGAGATATACCTCAAAAGTTAATGAATTTTTGCTGTAGCCTATGTACCATACACATGTGTCTAAAACTGAAAGCATGTGTATGACCTTAGAACCTTATTCAATCAAAACTCGATAGTGCAATATATTTCAAATATTATTTCTTAAAGACCCATCTTAATCGGTCCTTTAGTTTCAGAGATTTGCGCCAGAACCTAGACAACCATTTAAAACCTGTATATTTTACATAAGTATTTAAAATAAAAAACCTGAATACATCTCAAGAGCTTAAACTTGGCCCAGCTCAATAGAATGATACCTCCCAAATATTATTTCTGAAAGACTCATCTAAATCAGACAATTAGTTTGAGAGATATGCCTCATAAGCTTTTAAATTCCTATTGTAGCCCCGATATATATTCAGTATACATGTGTCTAAAACTAACAGCCTGTGTATGACCTAGGAACCTAATTTATTTAGAACTTTAAAGCGCAATATATGCCACATATTTTTGCTGAACGACGCATCTTAATCGGTCTTTTAGTTTTAGAGATATACCCCGCGGCCAGATATCCGTTTAAAACCTGTATATCTTATATAAGTCTTTAAAATGAAAAGCCAAAATATATCTCAAGAGCTTAAACTTGGCACAGCTCAATAGAATGGTATCACCCAAATATTATTTCTGAAAGACTCATCTAAATCGGGCCACGAGTTTGGAAGCTATACCTCATAAACTATAAAATTCCTATTGTAGCCCAGGTATACATTTAGTGTACATGTGTCACTGTGAGCCTGTGTATGACCTTAGAACCTTATTCAATCAAAACTCGATAGCGCAATATATTTCAAATAATATTGCTTAAAGACCCTTCTTAATCGGTCCTTTAGTTTCAGAGATTTGCGCCAGAACCTAGATAACCGTTTAAAACCTGTATATCTTATATACTCGTAAGTATTTAAAATGAAAAGCCAAAATACATCTCAAGAGCTTAAACTTGGCACAGCTCAATAGAATGATACCACCCACATATTATTTCTGAAGGATTCATTTAAACCGGGCCACTAGTTTGAGAGATATACCTCATAAACTATTAAATTCATATTGTAGCCCAGGTATACATTTTGTGTACATGTGTCTAAAACTGAGAGCCTGTGTAGGACCTAAGAACCTAATTTATTCGGAACTTTAAAGGGCAATATATGCCACATATTTTTGCTGAACGACGCATCTTAATCGGTCTTTCAGTTTCAGAGATATACCCCACGGCCAGATATCCGTCTAAAAAATGTATATCTTATATAAGTCTTTAAAATGAAAAGCCTGCATACATCTCAAGAGCTAATGCTTAGCACAGCTCAATAGAATGACACCTCCCAAATATTATTTCTGAAAGACTCATCTAAATCAGACAACTAATTTGAGAGATATGCCTCATAAGCTTTTAAATTCCTATTGTAGCCCCGATATACGTTCAGTATACATGTGTCTAAAACTAACAGCCTGTGTATGACCTAGGAACCTAATTTATTTAGAACTTTAAAGCTCAATATATCTCACATATTTTTGCTGAACGACGCATCTTAATCGGTCTTTTAGTTTCAGAGATATATCCCACAGCCAGATATCCGTTTAAAACCTGTATATTTTACATAAGTATTTAAAATGAAAAGCCAAAATACATCTCAAGAGCTTAAACTTGGCACAGCTCAATAGAATGATACCACCCAAATATTATTTCTGAAGGATTCATCTAAACCGGGCCACTAGTTTGAGAGATATACCTCATAAACTATTAAATTCATATTGTAGCCCAGGTACACATTTTGTGTACATGTGTCTAAAACTGAGAGCCTGTGTAGGACCTAAGAACCTAATTTATTCGGAACTTTAAAGCGCAATATATGCCACATATTTTTGCTGAACGACGCATCTTAATCGGTCTTTTAGTTTCAGAGATATACCCTACGGCCAGATATCCGTCTAAAAAATGTATATCTTATATAAGTCTTTAAAATGAAAAGCCTGCATACATCTCAAGAGCTAATGCTTAGCACAGCTCAATAGAATGACACCTCCCAAATATTATTTCTGAAAGACTCATCTAAATCGGGCTACTAGTTTGGAAGCTAAACTATTAAATTCCTATTGTAACCCAGATATACATTCAGTATACATGTGTCTAAAACTGAGAGCCTGTGTAGGACCTAAGAACCTAATTTATTTAAAACTTTAAAGCGCAATATATCCCACATATTTTTGCTGAACGACGCATCTTAATCGGTCTTTTAGTTTTAGAGATATACCCCGCAGCCAGATAACCGTTTAAAACCTGTATATAAGAATGTCTTTAAAATTAAAAGCCTACATACATCTCAAGAGCTTAAACATTTCCTATTTTTATAGGAAATTTTTCAAAAATTTCCTATTTTTATAAGAAAATTTTTCAAAAATTTCCTAGTTTTATAGGAAATTTTTCAAAAATTTCCTATTTTTATAGGAAATTTTTCAAAAATTTCCTATTTTTATAGGAAATTTTTCAAAAATTTCCTATTTTTATAGGAAATTTTTCAAAAATTTCCTATTTTTATAGGAAATTTTTCAAAAATTTCCTATTTTTATAGGAAATTTTTCAAAAATTTCCTATTTTTATAGGAAATTTTTCAAAAATTTCCTATTTTTATAGGAAATTTTTCAAAAATTTCCTATTTTTATAGGAAATTTTTCAAAAATTTCCTATTTTTATAGGAAATTTTTCAAAAATTTCCTATTTTTATAGGAAATTTTTCAAAAATTTCCTATTTTTATAGGAAATTTTTCAAAAATTTCCTATTTTTATAGAAAATTTTTCAAAAATTTCCTATTTTTATAGGAAATTTTTCAAAAATTTCCTATTTTTATAGAAAATTTTTCAAAAATTTCCTATTTTTATAGGAAATTTTTCAAAAATTTCCTATTTTTATAGGAAATTTTTCAAAAATTTCCTATTTTTATAGGAAATTTTTCAAAAATTTCCTATTTTTATAGGAAATTTTTCAAAAATTTCCTATTTTTATAGGAAATTTTTCAAAAATTTCCTATTTTTATAGGAAATTTTTCAAAAATTTCCTATTTTTATAGGAAATTTTTCAAAAATTTCCTATTTTTATAGGAAATTTTTCAAAAATTTCCTATTTTTATAGAAAATTTTTCAAAAATTTCCTATTTTTATAGGAAATTTTTCAAAAATTTCCTATTGTTATAGGAAATTTTTAAAAAATTTCCTATTTTTATAGGAAATTTTTCAAAAATTTCCTATTTTTATAGGAAATTTTTCAAAAATTTCCTATTTTTATAGGAAATTTTTCAAAAATTTCCTATTTTTATAGGAAATTTTTCAAAAATTTCCTATTTTTATAGGAAATTTTTCAAAAATTTCCTATTTTTATAGGAAATTTTTCAAAAATTTCCTATTTTTATAGGAAATTTTTCAAAAATTTCCTATTTTTATAGGAAATTTTTCAAAAATTTCCTATTTTTATAGGAAATTTTTCAAAAATTTCCTATTTTTATAGGAAATTTTTCAAAAATTTCCTATTTTTATAGGAAATTTTTCAAAAATTTCCTATTTTTATAGGAAATTTTTCAAAAATTTCCTATTTTTATAGGAAATTTTTCAAAAATTTCCTATTTTTATAGGAAATTTTTCAAAAATTTCCTATTTTTATAGGAAATTTTTCAAAAATTTCCTATTTTTATAGGAAATTTTTCAAAAATTTCCTATTTTTATAGGAAATTTTTCAAAAATTTCCTATTTTTATAGGAAATTTTTCAAAAATTTCCTATTTTTATAGGAAATTTTTCAAAAATTTCCTATTTTTATAGGAAATTTTTCAAAAATTTCCTATTTTTATAGGAAATTTTTCAAAAATTTCCTATTTTTATAGGAAATTTTTCAAAAATTTCCTATTTTTATAGGAAATTTTTCAAAAATTTCCTATTTTTATAGGAAATTTTTCAAAAATTTCCTATTTTTATAGGAAATTTTTCAAAAATTTCCTATTTTTATAGGAAATTTTTCAAAAATTTCCTATTTTTATAGGAAATTTTTCAAAAATTTCCTATTTTTATAGGAAATTTTTCAAAAATTTCCTATTTTTATAGGAAATTTTTCAAAAATTTCCTATTTTTATAGGAAATTTTTCAAAAATTTCCTATTTTTATAGGAAATTTTTCAAAAATTTCCTATTTTTATAGGAAATTTTTCAAAAATTTCCTATTTTTATAGGAAATTTTTCAAAAATTTCCTATTTTTATAGGAAATTTTTCAAAAATTTCCTATTTTTATAGGAAATTTTTCAAAAATTTCCTATTTTTATAGGAAATTTTTCAAAAATTTCCTATTTTTATAGTAAAATTTTTCAAAAATTTCCTATTTTTATAGGAAATTTTTCAAAAATTTCCTATTTTTATAGGAAATTTTTCAAAAATTTCCTATTTTTATAGGAAATTTTTCAAAAATTTCCTATTTTTATAGGAAATTTTTCAAAAATTTCCTATTTTTATAGGAAATTTTTCAAAAATTTCCTATTTTTATAGGAAATTTTTCAAAAATTTCCTATTTTTATAGGAAATTTTTCAAAAATTTCCTATTTTTATAGGAAATTTTTCAAAAATTTCCTATTTTTATATGAAATTTCCTATTTTTATAGGAAATTTTTCAAAAATTTCCTATTTTTATAGGAAATTTTTCAAAAATTTCCTATTTTTATAGGAAATTTTTCAAACAGACAGACAGACAGATAGAAAGAAAGACAGACAGACAGATAGAAAGACAGACAGACAGACAGACAGACAGACAGACAGACAGACAGACAGACAGACAGACGGACGGACGGACAGACAGACAGACATCGCTCAAATGTCTTAGAATTTCATTCTTTTTGATAGTGGGTACAAAAA
Organism: Stomorhina lunata; assembly: GCA_933228675.1. Taxonomy (NCBI): domain Eukaryota; kingdom Metazoa; phylum Arthropoda; class Insecta; order Diptera; family Rhiniidae; genus Stomorhina; species Stomorhina lunata. The sequence continues at coordinate 104,396,481 of OW121744.1, read as the reverse complement.
TAGACCTTTCATTTCTGACTTTCCAGAAATTTTTAAACGATTGTAAATCTGTTATCACCTTAAACCTTTAAATGATCAATTTAGATTCAATTAAAAAAAAATGCACTTTCATATTTTTATGACATTTTCCCATTAATCAAAAATATCGGAAAAGGCGCTTGACATTGACACTAGAGTCGTTAAAAGCTTAAAGCTTATTGTTAAAGCTGCCAACTGTTATAGCTCAAAACTGTAATAAAAACTTGATTTATCAAAATTTCAATATAAATAAAATGGAATTTTTCTTATTTAAATATTTGACCAATTTTGTTGTCTTTTTTTAGAAAAATTTTTTGTTTTGTCAATAAAATTGAATGAAAATGTATTTTATTAAGCGCCGATAAACTTCCCGGAGCACTTGAAAATTTTAAAAACAACAACAACAACAACAAAAACACCTGAATTGTCATTGTTGTTGTTTTTGTTGTTATTATTTGTTTACCGTGAATATCTTGTACTCATCATCTCATAAATATCCATTCAATAGCGCAATCGTTGAATCGAAAATTCAATTTGAAACCCAAAACATTCATCAGTCATTCAAAATTGAATGAATCGAATGAATTCAATAAACAGCAGCCGCATCAGCCATCGACAGCAGCAGCAGCAGCAGCCGCATCAAAGGCATCAGAGGCCTCATCATCTTTTGATATTGATTTACTTGAAGTGCTCGATGATGTAGAAAAAAATTACGTTTTTCATTACATTCAGTTTTTTTGATATCGTAATGCCTTTTTAGCTTCTTCTAGACTTTTCAAAATTTCAAAAATAAATTTTTCAAATAATTAGAAAATTTCAATAACAACAACAACAACAAATTATAAAAAAGTAGTAATAGGCGACTGAGCGCTATTGTTCAAGGGCTTATGGTATTTTGTCGAAAGCTGATTACGGGTTCAATCAAAATTAAAAATGTAATGAAACGCTGTTTAAAATTTTCGATAAAAAAAAAGATTTTTCTCATAGAAAGTAGGTGGATTGTTAAGTTACTTCAGTTTTACGCTAACACTAGTTTTACGCTTCACTAGTTATTTCAGTTGTTTTCCCAAAAAAAAAAAAAAATTGGGCTTAAATCCATTTTACTGATATCTTATCTTTCATTTGACTTAAATTTTTTGTGGAAATGGGGAAAATTATGTCAAAAATATATCTTAAATCTGTTCTAGTTCTGTTCTAGTTCTGTTCTAGTTCTGTTCTAGTTCTGTTCTAGTTCTGTTCTAGTTCTGTTCTAGTTTTGTTCTAGTTCTGTTCTAGTTCTGTTCTAGTTCTGTTCTAGTTCTGTTCTAGTTCTGTTCTAGTTCTGTTCTAGTTCTGTTCTAGTTCTGTTCTAGTTCTGTTCTAGTTCTGTTCTAGTTCTGTTCTAGTTCTGTTCTAGTTCTGTTCTAGTTCTGTTCTAGTTCTGTTCTAGTTCTGTTCTAGTTCTGTTCTAGTTCTGTTCTAGTTCTGTTCTAGTTCTGTTCTAGTTCTGTTCTAGTTCTGTTCTAGTTCTGTTCTAGTTCTAGTTCTGTTCTAGTTCTGTTCTAGTTCTGTTCTAGTTCTGTTCTAGTTCTGTTCTAGTTCTAGTTCTGTTCTAGTTCTGTTCTAGTTCTGTTCTAGTTCTGTTCTAGTTCTGCTTAGTCATTTAGAACTACTGAGTCATCTTCAACTACTGACTTATTTTAAGCTACATACCAAGTCATCTTAAATTTCTGAGTCATCTGTAACTTCTGAGTCATCCAGAATTTCTGAGTCATCTTGAGCAGCTGAATCATTTCGAACTGCTGAGTTATCGGAAAGTGCTGTGGTGAGTTATCTGAGAATTTCTGAGTCATCTTGAGCAGCTGAGTCATTGCTAACTGGTGAGTTATCTCAAAGTGCTAAGGCATCTTGGTCTTAGTGATATATCTACAACTTTTGAATCATTTCAAGCTGCAGAATCATTTTGAACTGCTGAGTCACCGATTTGAGATAACTCAGCAGTTTGAGAGTTATGTCAAAGTGCTGGGTCGTCTCAAACTGCTTATTATTCTCAAACTGTTGGGTCATTTAGAACTACAGAGTTATTTCAAACTTCTGAGTCATCTCGAACTGATCAGTCATCTCAACCTGTTGTATCATAGATGACTCAGTAGTTTGAGTCATCTGGATTAAAAAGTTTCATATTCTAGTTAAGGTTTAGATCAATTTTGGTTTAAATTTTAATTCAATATTTATTTGAGGATAAGGCTTTATTTTAGATTCTTGCATTGGTTCCAGTTTATGTTATAGTTCCGGTTCAGTTAATAGTTCAGGTTTGGGATTTTTTTCAATTTCTAGTTCTATTCCAATTTATCAAATTTCCCCTTCATTTCTTTTTCTTTTCTAATTTGTTTTGGTTTCAGTTCTAATCTTAAACCCATCTATTTTTAATACAATTTTATGGTTTTTTAAATATTTATTAACAAAAGTTTATCTAAAACTAAGAAATACCTGCAGCCACCCAATTAGTAAAATATTTACGAAAAAATAAATTCCGAATAGAAGAATTTGGCAATTAAAGCCCCTTTCGATAATTCACTCTAATAAATTTCAAAAAAATTTCTTTAATTTTTATAACAATCAATTAAACAAATGGGCTCTTAATTTGACCCAAAATGTCTTATCATCAGCTAAAGGCACGACCGAAAATCTCAAAACAATGGAACGATTTGAATAGGATGAAAGAAAGCAAATTAAGGCAAATTAATTTCAGAAAAAAAAAAATTGTTGACATTTCGTTGAGGTAGCGAGCGGATTGTAAGTTGTTTTTGTCTTGTCATTAATATGAAAAAAAAATGTCCCATTTCGAGATGATCCAAAAAAACTAAATTTTACATGTTTGTTTTTAGAGTTTTACGTGTTAAGGTGTCGAGTGACTAGCGACTAGTTGGCTGACAGGCACGTAGCAACCCTCCCACGCGCCAAAGAACACACACAAAACACGCGACGTTTTTACATTCGCGCCGTTAAGAAAACATCATCAGTCTTGTTGCAATAGCTTTGAAAATTTAAAACACCCAGAAAAGGGGAAGGGGATCGGAAACTATAGAGACAACGATGTCATGACCAGTGTCATCATAAATAAACGCTTGTCGAAGAAGACATTACAAAAAAATGTTCGGGCCTCTGAGCTAATCATGTGATTACAAGATTTCCACAAAGATTTTGATTTTATGTACAAAAAAGTTTTGAAATAGATTTGAAATTTTGCCACTTAATTAAACTTGGGGTGCAATTTAAGAAAAGAACCATTAAAAAGCCATAAACCGGAAAAACCTAATAATCCCAAAGTCCTCGGGGGAAACAGTTTACCTTTTACTGTTAACCATAAAAATCCCATAAAATTGATAACAAAAGTTTCAAAACATTAACTTTAAGAACATTAATATCAAAGTTCTTAAATCATCATAAGTCCCCCAGGGTTTCAAGAATTTCTCTGCTCTTACTTTTTCAAAATAACCAATTTGTTCTGTTGTGGACTCATTAACAATTTTTTTTTCTAATTAAACATTTATTTAACTTTAATTTACAACTAAATGTTTATTTTTTATTAAAACTTATTTGTTTCTAAATGAAAATTTCCCGTATTATTGCGATATTCTGGTACGAGATATTGTATCTGTTCACACCTCACGGTTGCTTTAGTTTTTTCAGATCTTTCTAATCAAATTGTCACTGAAGGGTGACCCATCCCTTTTCTTTGAAATAAAAGTGAGTTTTTTTTTCGATTTGTTGAAAGGTAGAGTAGAAAAATAAATAAATAATTAAGTTCTGTTAAAGTGTTAGATTTTAATTAATTGCCGGCGCCAAAGAACGGAAAAGACATATATAAAACCTCAACAAAATAAATTTAAATAGAACTTGACCTATAATCAGAAACGAAAGCTAAAGTAGAAACAATAATTGAGCCAAAATAGGAATCGAAACTAGAAACAGAACTTAAGCCATAAAATCAGGCGAAATCGCGGCATTCGATATCGATGTAAAATATTTTAGAAATATTTGTTTAGCATACTTTTAGGATAATCTAAATAACATATAAGGTTTACTACCTTGTAAATTATTTGTCAAGCGTTCTCTGATAGAACTTCATTTAAACTAAATATTTTTTCAAATGGATCGAATTTCATTAAACTTTTTGCAAAAATGTTTTGAAAATCCCTAAGGTATGTTACACAATATTTGTTTAAAAGTCAGAGTTTTCGATCGATATCGAATGCTGCGATTTGGCCCCAGAACTAGAACAAAACTAATATATAAATAAAACAGAACAAGAACAGAACTAGAACAGAACTAGAACAGAACTAGAACAGAACTAGAACAGAACTAGAACAGAACTAGAACAGAACTAGAACAGAACTAGAACAGAACTAGAACAGAACTAGAACAGAACTAGAACAGAACTAGAACAGAACTAGAACAGAACTAGAACAGAACTAGAACAGAACTAGAACAGAACTAGAACAGAACTAGAACAGAACTAGAACAGAACTAGAACAGAACTAGAACAGAACTAGAACAGAACTAGAACAGAACTAGAACAGAACTAGAACAGAACTAGAACAGAACTAGAACAGAACTAGAACAGAACTAGAACAGAACTAGAACAGAACTAGAACAGAACTAGAACAGAACTAGAACAGAACTAGAACAGAACTAGAACAGAACTAGAACAGAACTAGAACAGAACTAGAACAGAACTAGAACAGAACTAGAACAGAACTAGAACAGAACTAGAACAGAACTAGAACAGAACTAGAACAGAACTAGAACAGAACTAGAACAGAACTAGAACAGAACTAGAACAGAACTAGAACAGAACTAGAACAGAACTAGAACAGAACTAAAACAGAACTAGAACAGAACTAGAACTGAACTAGAACAGAACTAGAACAGAACTAGAACAGAACTAGAACAGAACTAGAACAGAACTAGAACAGAACTAGAACAGAACTAGAACAGAACTAGAACAGAACTAGAACAGAACTAGAACAGAACTAGAACAGAACTAGAACAGAACTAGAACAGAACTAGAACAGAAGTAGAACAGAACAAGAACAGAACTAGAACAGAACTAGAACAGAACTAGAACAGAACTAGAACAGAACTAGAACTGAATTAGGACAGAACTAGAACAGAATTAGAACAGAACTAGAACAGAACTAGAACAGAACAAGAACAGAACTAGAGCAGAACTAGAACAGAACTAGAACAGAACTAGAACAGAACTAGAACAGAACTAGAACAGAACTAGAACAGAACTAGAACAGAACTAGAACAGAACTAGAACAGAACTAGAACAGAACTAGAACAGAACTAGAACAGAACTAGAACAGAACTAGAACAGAACTAGAACAGAACTAGAACAGAACTAGAACAGAACTAGAACAGAACTAGAACAGAACTAGAACAGAACTAGAACAGAACTAGAACAGAACTAGAACAGAACTAGAACAGAACTAGAACAGAACTAGAACAGAACTAGAACAGAACTAGAACAGAACTAGAACAGAACTAGAACAGAACTAGAACAGAACTAGAACAGAACTAGAACAGAACTAGAACAGAACTAGAACAGAACTAGAACAGAACTAGAACAGAACTAGAACAGAACTAGAACAGAACTAGAACAGAACTAGAACAGAACTAGAACAGAACTAGAACAGAACTAGAACAGAACTAGAACAGAACTAGAACAGAACTAGAACAGAACTAGAACAGAACTAGAACAAAACTAGAACAGAAGCAGAACATGAAAAGAAGCGGGACAGAAATATTTTTTTAGAGCATGAGGGATCTTATGCACTCGGACAAAGCCGGGTCTTTAGATCTGGTAGATTAAATACATATTCTTACATTTTTGCATGTAACATTTTTTGAAATTTTCCAGTTTTACTGTTAATTTGTTCACACCTTTAACAGTTAATTATACCTATACAACTCGATCTCTCCCCTTTCGTTTACGACTCTTATCTAACCATTTAACCATTCAAGGGTGACCAACCTTTTTCCAATAAATTTGTAGAATTTCTTCAAATAATTAATAAATAATAAATAATTTTGAATTTTAAAGTGTTAAAAGCCTAATTAATTGCAGGCGCCCTAAAACAAACTAAAAAAACCACCAGATCTTAATGCCAGGGAGCCCTTAAATGAGTAGTAGTTGGTGGTGGTGGTGATGATGGGTCTGGGGCTATAGGGAACAGTTGCTACCCACAGCTTAAAACAAAAACTATCACAATAATCGTGTCTTTCAATTATTTACACAGAGAAAAAATAAAAACAAAAGCCTTTAGAAAAAATATCTAGAATTAAATAAAAACGTTTTTTTACAAAGTGGAAAAATTGTAGCTCTGTCCGTCTGACGTGGACGTCTACAAATATTGGACCAGTTAAAACTGAATGAAATGAAATGATGAATAAATGAAATAAAATGATACTAAATAGCAAATAAGAGCATTTAAATGTTAAGAAAAAACTGTGAAACGTGTAAATGTAATTAGCATCAAAAAATGAGGAGGAAATAATAAATTCATAAGTTAATTCATTTGAATACACGAGTATTCAAATATTTTCTTTCAAACAGATGTTACTTGTAGATGTTGCACCCAACCAACGTGTTAAGACGGTCGAGAATAGACCAACTACTCAGTCAGTCAGTCAGTCAGTCAGACACACCAAAAGTCACAACCGCCTGCCCGGCCACTGGAACATGTTGACACATTCTTCGATTTAATGTTTGATCAGAATTTGTTTGAATCTTTTAATAATGACAACTTTTTTCTTTCTTCTCTTCTCTGAAAATCAAACTTCATTTTTCTCGGAAACGTGACATGTTTTATGCTGGAGTTTGTTTTAGTATTTAAATTGGTTTGTTTTTCCGAAAACCTATAAAAAACAAAAAATATTCCAATGCAAAAGTACCAGCATTTAAAATATTTCTCGTACATATCACAAATCTTTAAATGGACAATCGCAGATTCTGGGAATTGAAACTCCTACACACCAAAACAAAAAGTTTTTTTTTACTTTTAATCAAAACTTAAAAGTTAAAAGCTCTAAAAAAGTTATGTTACTTTCTTTTTTCAAAATATTAGAATACATTTTGGGTCTTAAATCCGAACGTTCCTAAAGTTCAAGTTCAATATTTGTTCTGATTTTAGGTCCCCTCTTGTTTAGGTTCAAGTACAGATTATATTTCCTGTTCGTGTTCTATTTTTAGTTAAAGTTTTATTATACTTCAAGTATGTCAGTCCTGCTTCTAGATCTAATTCCGTTCTGGTTCTGTTCTGATTCTGTTCTGGTTCTGTTCTGGTTCTGTTCTGGTTCTGTTCTGGTTCTGTTCTGGTTCTGGTCTGGTTCTGTTCTGGTTCTGTTCTGGTTCTGGTTCTGGTCTGGTTCTGGTTCTGTTCTGGTTCTGTTCTGGTTCTGTTCTGGTTCTGTTCTGGTTCTGGTCTGGTTCTGTTCTGGTTCTGTTCTGGTTCTGGTTCTGGTCTGGTTCTGGTTCTGTTCTGGTTCTGTTCTGGTTCTGTTCTGGTTCTGTTCTGGTTCTGTTCTGGTTCTGTTCTGGTTCTGTTCTGGTTCTGGTCTGGTTCTGTTCTGGTTCTGTTCTGGTTCTGGTTCTGGTCTGGTTCTGGTTCTGTTCTGGTTCTGTTCTGGTTCTGTTCTGGTTCTGTTCTGGTTCTGGTCTGGTTCTGTTCTGGTTCTGTTCTGGTTCTGGTTCTGGTCTGGTTCTGGTTCTGTTCTGGTTCTGTTCTGGTTCTGTTCTGGTTCTGTTCTGGTTCTGTTCTGGTTCTGTTCTGGTTCTGTTCTGGTTCTGTTCTGGTTCTGTTCTGGTTCTGTTCTGGTTCTGTTCTGGTTCTGTTCTGGTTCTGTTCTGGTTCTGTTCTGGTTCTGGTTCTGTTCTGGTTCTGTTCTGGTTCTGTTCTGGTTCTGTTCTGGTTCTGTTCTGGTTCTGTTCTGGTTCTGTTCTGGTTCTGTTCTGGTTCTGTTCTGGTTCTGTTCTGGTTCTGTTCTGGTTCTGTTCTGGTTCTGTTCTGGTTCTGTTCTGGTTCTGTTCTGGTTCTGTTCTGGTTCTGTTCTGGTTCTGTTCTGGTTCTGTTCTGGTTCTGTTCTGGTTCTGTTCTGGTTCTGTTCTGGTTCTGTTCTGGTTCTGTTCTGGTTCTGTTCTGGTTCTGTTCTGGTTCTGTTCTGGTTCTGTTCTGGTTCTGTTCTGGTTCTGTTCTGGTTCTGTTCTGGTTCTGTTCTGGTTCTGTTCTGGTTCTGTTCTGGTTCTGTTCTGGTTCTGTTCTGGTTCTGTTCTGGTTCTGTTCTGGTTCTGTTCTGGTTCTGTTCTGGTTCTGTTCTGGTTCTGTTCTGGTTCTGTTCTGGTTCTGTTCTGGTTCTGTTCTGGTTCTGTTCTGGTTCTGTTCTGGTTCTGTTCTGGTTCTGTTCTGGTTCTGTTCTGGTTCTGTTCTGGTTCTGTTCTGGTTCTGTTCTGGTTCTGTTCTGGTTCTGTTCTGGTTCTGTTCTGGTTCTGTTCTGGTTCTGTTCTGGTTCTGTTCTGGTTCTGTTCTGGTTCTGTTCTGGTTCTGTTCTGGTTCTGTTCTGGTTCTGTTCTGGTTCTGTTCTGGTTCTGTTCTGGTTCTGTTCTGGTTCTGTTCTGGTTCTGTTCTGGTTCTGTTCTGGTTCTGTTCTGGTTCTGTTCTGGTTCTGTTCTGGTTCTGTTCTGGTTCTGTTCTGGTTCTGTTCTGGTTCTGTTCTGGTTCTGTTCTGGTTCTGTTCTGGTTCTGTTCTGGTTCTGTTCTGGTTCTGTTCTGGTTCTGTTCTGGTTCTGTTCTGGTTCTGTTCTGGTTCTGTTCTGGTTCTGTTCTGGTTCTGTTCTGGTTCTGTTCTGGTTCTGTTCTGGTTCTGTTCTGGTTCTGTTCTGGTTCTGTTCTGGTTCTGTTCTGGTTCTGTTCTGGTTCTGTTCTGGTTCTGTTCTGGTTCTGTTCTGGTTCTGGTTCTGTTCTGGTTCTGTTCTGGTTCTGTTCTGGTTCTGTTCTGGTTCTGTTCTGGTTCTGTTCTGGTTCTGTTCTGGTTCTGTTCTGGTTCTGTTCTGGTTCTGTTCTGGTTCTGTTCTGGTTCTGTTCTGGTTCTGTTCTGGTTCTGTTCTGGTTCTGTTCTGGTTCTGTTCTGGTTCTGTTCTGGTTCTGTTCTGGTTCTGTTCTGGTTCTGTTCTGGTTCTGTTCTGGTTCTGTTCTGGTTCTGTTCTGGTTCTGTTCTGGTTCTGTTCTGGTTCTGTTCTGGTTCTGTTCTGGTTCTGTTCTGGTTCTGTTCTGGTTCTGTTCTGGTTCTGTTCTGGTTCTGTTCTGGTTCTGTTCTGGTTCTGTTCTGGTTCTGTTCTGGTTCTGTTCTGGTTCTGTTCTGGTTCTGTTCTGGTTCTGTTCTGGTTCTGTTCTGGTTCTGTTCTGGTTCTGTTCTGGTTCTGTTCTGGTTCTGTTCTGGTTCTGTTCTGGTTCTGGTTCTGTTCTGGTTCTGTTCTGGTTCTGTTCTGGTTCTGGTTCTGTTCTGGTTCTGTTCTGGTTCTGTTCTGGTTCTGTTCTGGTTCTGTTCTGGTTCTGTTCTGGTTCTGTTCTGGTTCTGTTCTGGTTCTGTTCTGGTTCTGTTCTGGTTCTGTTCTGGTTCTGTTCTGGTTCTGTTCTGGTTCTGTTCTGGTTCTGTTCTGGTTCTGTTCTGGTTCTGTTCTGGTTCTGTTCTGGTTCTGTTCTGGTTCTGTTCTGGTTCTGTTCTGGTTCTGTTCTGGTTCTGTTCTGGTTCTGTTCTGGTTCTGTTCTGGTTCTGTTCTGGTTCTGTTCTGGTTCTGTTCTGGTTCTGTTCTGGTTCTGTTCTGGTTCTGTTCTGGTTCTGTTCTGGTTCTGTTCTGGTTCTGTTCTGGTTCTGTTCTGGTTCTGTTCTGGTTCTGTTCTGGTTCTGTTCTGGTTCTGTTCTGGTTCTGTTCTGGTTCTGTTCTGGTTCTGTTCTGGTTCTGTTCTGGTTCTATTCTGGTTCTGTTCTGGTTCTGTTCTGGTTCTATTCTGGTTCTGTTCTGGTTCTGTTCTGGTTCTGTTCTGGTTCTGTTCTGGTTCTGTTCTGGTTCTGTTCTGGTTCTGTTCTGGTTCTGTTCTGGTTCTGTTCTGGTTCTGTTCTGGTTCTGTTCTGGTTCTGTTCTGGTTCTGTTCTGGTTCTGTTCTGGTTCTGTTCTGGTTCTGTTCTGGTTCTGTTCTGGTTCTGTTCTGGTTCTGTTCTGGTTCTGTTCTGGTTCTGTTCTGGTTCTGTTCTGGTTCTGTTCTGGTTCTGTTCTGGTTCTGTTCTGGTTCTGTTCTGGTTCTGTTCTGGTTCTGTTCTGGTTCTGTTCTGGTTCTGTTCTGGTTCTGTTCTGGTTCTGTTCTGGTTCTGTTCTGGTTCTGTTCTGGTTCTGTTCTGGTTCTGTTCTGGTTCTGTTCTGGTTCTGTTCTGGTTCTGTTCTGGTTCTGTTCTGGTTCTGTTCTGGTTCTGTTCTGGTTCTGTTCTGGTTCTGTTCTGGTTCTGTTCTGGTTCTGTTCTGGTTCTGTTCTGGTTCTGTTCTGGTTCTGTTCTGGTTCTGTTCTGTTCTGGTTCTGTTCTGGTTCTGTTCTGGTTCTGTTCTGGTTCTGTTCTGGTTCTGTTCTGGTTCTGTTCTGGTTCTGTTCTGGTTCTGTTCTGGTTCTGTTCTGGTTCTGTTCTGGTTCTGTTCTGGTTCTGTTCTGGTTCTGTTCTGGTTCTGTTCTGGTTCTGTTCTGGTTCTGTTCTGGTTCTGTTCTGGTTCTGTTCTGGTTCTGTTCTGGTTCTGTTCTGGTTCTGTTCTGGTTCTGTTCTGGTTCTGTTCTGGTTCTGTTCTGGTTCTGTTCTGGTTCTGTTCTGGTTCTGTTCTGGTTCTGTTCTGGTTCTGTTCTGGTTCTGTTCTGGTTCTGTTCTGGTTCTGTTCTGGTTCTGTTCTGGTTCTGTTCTGGTTCTGTTCTGGTTCTATTCTGGTTCTGGTTCTATTCTGGTTCTGTTCTGGTTCTGTTCTGGTTCTGTTCTGGTTCTGTTCTGGTTCTGTTCTGGTTCTGTTCTGGTTCTGTTCTGGTTCTGTTCTGGTTCTGTTCTGGTTCTGTTCTGGTTCTGTTCTGTTCTGGTTCTGTTCTGGTTCTGTTCTGGTTCTGTTCTGGTTCTGTTCTGGTTCTGTTCTGGTTCTGTTCTGGTTCTGTTCTGGTTCTGTTCTGGTTCTGTTCTGGTTCTGTTCTGGTTCTGTTCTGGTTCTGTTCTGGTTCTGTTCTGGTTCTGTTCTGGTTCTGTTCTGGTTCTGTTCTGGTTCTGTTCTGGTTCTGTTCTGGTTCTGTTCTGGTTCTGTTCTGGTTCTGTTCTGGTTCTGTTCTGGTTCTGTTCTGGTTCTGTTCTGGTTCTGTTCTGGTTCTGTTCTGGTTCTGTTCTGGTTCTGTTCTGGTTCTGTTCTGGTTCTGTTCTGGTTCTGTTCTGGTTCTGTTCTGGTTCTGTTCTGGTTCTGTTCTGGTTCTGTTCTGGTTCTGTTCTGGTTCTGTTCTGGTTCTGTTCTGGTTCTGTTCTGGTTCTGTTCTGGTTCTGTTCTGGTTCTGTTCTGGTTCTGTTCTGGTTCTGTTCTGGTTCTGTTCTGGTTCTGTTCTGGTTCTGTTCTGGTTCTGTTCTGGTTCTGTTCTGGTTCTGTTCTGGTTCTGTTCTGGTTCTGTTCTGGTTCTGTTCTGGTTCTGTTCTGGTTCTGTTCTGTTCTGGTTCTGTTCTGGTTCTGTTCTGGTTCTGTTCTGGTTCTGTTCTGGTTCTGTTCTGGTTCTGTTCTGGTTCTGTTCTGGTTCTGTTCTGGTTCTGTTCTGGTTCTGTTCTGGTTCTGTTCTGGTTCTCTTATGGTTCTCTTCTGGTTCTCTTCTGGTTCTCTTCTGGTTCTCTTCTGGTTATGTTCTGGTTCTGTTCTCGTTATGTTCTGATTCTGTTTAGTTTCTTTCCCTTCTGGTTCTGTTTTGCTTCAGTTCTAATATTGGCGCCACTTTTTGTTGTGTCTTAAAAGTTTTCTTTAATGATTTTTATTAAAAATCATGAAGTAATAAATCATCTCGGTCACACCTGTCTTCTATTTGATATTGTTTCCTTAACTGTCAATTTCTTTACAAATCTAAAAAAATGTAACCTCCGGGTATAAAAGAGTAAATTTTTCCACTTTTTAACTGCATTCACTTGCATATTTATGGTACTCGCGAATTTGTAGGAATTTTCAAAATAAATATTAATGAAGTTTCTAGGCTAAAGTGTCAAGAAAAATGTGATAAAAGCTGGATTAAGAGGAATTTGTTCTTTAGGAAACCAGTGGCCAGTTATGACTATTCATTCTATTCTTCACTCATGTTATCATTAATATTTTATTGTTGAAAAAAAAAACATATTTTCCAGTCATAAAGTCTATTGTGATTCTGAATCATACATGAAGAGACCTTAGGAGTTTATTACCTGTCAAGTTTGGAAATTCCTAAAAAAAAAAGTGGACAGAAAATTATTCAGGCGGTCGGACAGTGGACAAATAAACCCAAAGCAAACCTTTGAAATTAACTCGAAATGGCAAATAAATGAGAAATGGACAAATGGGAAAAAACTGAAATAGAAAATATGTAGAAAGCAAATGTCGTAACCCCAGACACAGAAGCCCATAAATACACCTGAGTCACGTTGGACGATTTACAATAATTTGCTTTCAAAACTCCCCGTAATCAAAGTATTTACTCTATTGGTATCCAACAAAGATTGACAAACGAATGCACTTTCCTGGTAACTTTTATATTTACTCCTCAACCATTTATGACACATTCCTCCTATAACCAACCACCACCAACAAAGACTTCACTCCTCTACTTACTACCAGGAATAAATATGAAATGAAAATTATGAAATATGAGCTCAGTGATTGCAAAATACAAAAACAACCTAAGAAAATTGAGAAATTCAACTGAAAACAACAACGACAACAAAACGCCAAAGAAGAAAAAGTTGTAAAAATTAAAAAAAAATAGAAGTTTGCAGAAAGTTCATTTATGTTTGTACTCCTCGACGTAGTCACACTCGCACTCATAACTTATCAGACAGAGACATGTGTAACTTTGTAAAAATCATGTTTTATATTGGTATAGTAAAGCAATATAAGAGTAAGTCTATTAAATTTAGAACACTGAGAGAAAAGTTGAGATCAAAAGTTTGAAAACCAGAACGGAAACAGAACAGAACCAGCACAGAACCAGAACAGAACCAGAACAGAACCAGAACAGAACCAGAACAGAACCAGAACAGAACCAGAACAGAACCAGAACAGAACCAGAACAGAACCAGAACAGAACCAGAACAGAACCAGAACAGAACCAGAACAGAACCAGAACAGAACCAGAACAGAACCAGAACAGAACCAGAACAGAACCAGAACAGAACCAGAACAGAACCAGAACAGAACCAGAACAGAACCAGAACAGAACCAGAACAGAACCAGAACAGAACAGAACCAGAACAGAACCAGAACAGAAGCACAACAGAACCAGAACAGAACCAGAACAGAACCAGAACAGAACAGAACCAGAACAGAACCAGAACAGAACCAGAACAGAACCAGAACAGAACCAGAACAGAACCAGAACAGAACCAGAACAGAACCAGAACAGAACCAGAACAGAACCAGAACAGAACCAGAACAGAACCAGAACAGAACCAGAACAGAACCAGAACAGAACCAGAACAGAACCAGAACAGAACCAGAACAGAACCAGAACAGAACCAGAACAGAACCAGAACAGAACCAGAACAGAACCAGAACAGAACCAGAACAGAACCAGAACAGAACCAGAACAGAACCAGAACAGAACCAGAACAGAACCAGAACCAGACCAGAACCAGAACCAGAACCAGAACAGAACCAGAACAGAACCAGAACAGAACCAGAACAGAACCAGAACAGAACCAGAACAGAACCAGAACAGAACCAGAACAGAACCAGAACAGAACCAGAACCAGAATAGAACCAGAACAGAACCAGAACAGAACCAGAACGGAACCAGAACAGAACCAGAACAGAACCAGAACAGAACCAGAACCAGAACAGAACCAGAACAGAACCAGAACAGAACCAGAACAGAACCAGAACAGAACCAGAACAGAACCAGAACAGAACCAGAACAGAACCAGAACAGAACCAGAACCAGAATAGAACCAGAACAGAACCAGAACAGAACCAGAACGGAACCAGAACAGAACCAGAACAGAACCAGAACAGAACCAGAACCAGAACAGAACCAGAACAGAACCAGAACAGAACCAGAATAGAACCAGAACAGAACCAGAACAGAACCAGAACAGAACCAGAACAGAACCAGAACAAAACCAGAACAGAACCAGAACAGAACCAGAACAGAACCAGAACAGAACCAGAACAGAACCAGAACAGAACTAGAACAGAACCAGAACAGACGAAAATTTTTCTATAGAAATATTTTTTCAACGAAAATTTTTCTATAGAAAAATTTTTCCAACGAAAATTTTTCTATAGAAAAATTTTTCCAACGAAAATTTTTCTATAGAAAAATTTTTCCAACGAAAATTTTTCTATAGAAAAATTTTTCCAACGAAAATTTTTCTATAGAAAAATTTTTCCAACGAAAATTTTTCTATAGAAAAATTTTTCCAACGAAAATTTTTCTATAGAAAAATTTTTCCAACCAAAAATTTTTCTATAGAAAAATTTTTCCAACGAAAATTTTTCTATAGAAAAATTTTTCCAACGAAAATTTTTCTATAGAAAAATTTTTCCAACTTAAATTTTTCTATAGAAAAATTTTTCCAACGAAAATTTTTCTATAGAAAAATTTTTCTATAGAAAAATTTTTTCAACGAACATTTTTCTATAGAAAAATTTTTCTTTTGAAAATTTTTCTATAAAAAATTTTTCTTTTGAAAATTTTTCTATGGAAAAATTTTTCTTTCGAAAATTTTTCTATAGAAAAATTTTTATTTCGAAAATTTTTCTATAGAAACATTTTTCTAACGAAAATTTTTCTATAGAAAAATTTTTCCAACGAAAATTTTTCTATAGAAAAATTTTTCTTTTGAAAATTTTTCTATAGAAAAATTTTTCCAACGAAAATTTTTCTATAGAAAAATTTTCAAAAGAAAAATTTTTTATAGAAAAATTTTCAAAAGAAAAATTTTTCTATAGAAAAATGTTCGTTGAAAAAATTTTTCTATAGAAAAATTTTTCTATAGAAAAATTTTCGTTGGAAAAATTTTTCTATAGAAAAATTTAAGTTGGAAAAATTTTTCTATAGAAAAATTTTCGTTGGAAAAATTTTTCTATAGAAAAATTTTCGTTGGAAAAATTTTTCTATAGAAAAATTTTTGGTTGGAAAAATTTTTCTATAGAAAAATTTTCGTTGGAAAAATTTTTCTATAGAAAAATTTTCGTTGGAAAAATTTTTCTATAGAAAAATTTTCGTTGGAAAAATTTTTCTATAGAAAAATTTTCGTTGGAAAAATTTTTCTATAGAAAAATTTTCGTTGGAAAAATTTTTCTATAGAAAAATTTTCGTTGGAAAAATTTTTCTATAGAAAAATTTTCGTTGAAAAAATATTTCTATAGAAAAATTTTCGTCTGTTCTGGTTCTGTTCTAGTTCTGTTCTGGTTCTGTTCTGGTTCTGTTCTGGTTCTGTTCTGGTTCTGTTCTGGTTCTGTTCTGGTTTTGTTCTGGTTCTGTTCTGGTTCTGTTCTGGTTCTGTTCTGGTTCTGTTCTGGTTCTGTTCTGGTTCTGTTCTGGTTCTGTTCTGGTTCTGTTCTGGTTCTGTTCTGGTTCTGTTCTGGTTCTGTTCTGGTTCTGTTCTGGTTCTGTTCTGGTTCTGTTCTGGTTCTGTTCTGGTTCTGTTCTGGTTCTATTCTGGTTCTGTTCTGGTTCTGTTCTGGTTCTGTTCTGGTTCTGTTCTGGTTCTGTTCTGGTTCTGTTCTGGTTCTGTTCTGGTTCTGTTCTGGTTCTGTTCTGGTTCTGTTCTGGTTCTGTTCTGGTTCTGTTCTGGTTCTGTTCTGGTTCTGTTCTGGTTCTGTTCTGGTTCTGTTCTGGTTCTGTTCTGGTTCTGTTCTGGTTCTGTTCTGGTTCTGTTCTGGTTCTGTTCTGGTTCTGTTCTGGTTCTGTTCTGGTTCTGTTCTGGTTCTGTTCTGTTCTGGTTCTGTTCTGGTTCTGTTCTGGTTCTGTTCTGGTTCTGTTCTGGTTCTGTTCTGGTTCTGTTCTGGTTCTGTTCTGGTTCTGTTCTGGTTCTGTTCTGGTTCTGTTCTGGTTCTGTTCTGGTTCTGTTCTGGTTCTGTTCTGGTTCTGTTCTGGTTCTGTTCTGGTTCTGTTCTGGTTCTGTTCTGGTTCTGTTCTGGTTCTGTTCTGGTTCTGTTCTGGTTCTGTTCTGGTTCTGTTCTGGTTCTGTTCTGGTTCTGTTCTGGTTCTGTTCTGGTTCTGTTCTGGTTCTGTTCTGGTTCTGTTCTGGTTCTGTTCTGGTTCTGTTCTGGTTCTGTTCTGGTTCAAAATTTTTCTTTTGAAAATTTTTCTATAAAAAAATTTTCTTTTGAAAATTTTTCTATAAAAAATTTTTCTATAGAAAAATTTTTGTTTTGAAAATTTTTCTATAGAAAAATTTTTCTATGGAAAAATTTTTCTTTCGAAAATTTTCCTATAGAAAAATTTTTATTTCGAAAATTTTTCTATAGAAATTTTACTTTTGAAAATTTTTCTTTTGAAAATTTTTCTATGGAAAAATTTTTCTATAGAAAAATTTTTCTATGGAAAAATTTTTCTTTCGAAAATTTTTCTATAGAAAAATTCTTCTATAGAAATTTTACTTTTGAAAATTTTTCTTTTGAAAATTTTTCAATAGAACTTAAACTGAGCTTTAAGACAAATATCTAATATTTTTGACCACCTTGAAATTATTAAACAAAAAACATAAATTCAAGATTAATCTTAAGCTTCTTAAGTTTATTAATTTGTCTAGAACCTATTAGAACATTCCAAACCGACTTAAATCATAAACTTATTAATTACCTTCATCTCTTAACGTTTTTTGTTTTTCTCAGTGGACCGACTTTCAAAGCTTTTTTTCTTAGCGTTCAAGTATGTGCAAACAATTATGCTGACTTTAAAGTTTAAATATTGACTACGACGAGAGTGTATTTATGCTTAAAACGTACTTACTAACTTTTAACAAAAGAGTATAAATTTAATTACCACCACAACCAGTCGAAAGTATTATTATTTAGTTGGATGTCGATGTTGGTAGAAGAAAAAAAGTAAAATAATATAAAATAGAACCATAAAACCCCAACTAAACTGTAAATAGGTAAACGACGCCAATGACTACCCACCAACACCTTCACCGCCTTTTCATTCCTCTTAGGCAATTCTAAGGCCAAACCACATTATATGACGAGTACAAACCAAATCAACCCAAGCGACTCTAGAGTCATTCCATTAGTTCGAAACTACTACTCGACTCCATATAAACCATTCAACCATCCGTCCATCCATCCAACCAACCATCAAACCAACGAAGAAGCAAACTTTTCTTTATAAACTTCAACTTTTGCCGCAAATGCTTAACAAAATACAAATAACGACAGCAACAACGACAACAATAAAACCGAGAAAAATTGTTTAAAGTAAGAGAAAAGCAAAAAAAAAACTTTTAAAGATACCCCTTTTTTGGACCCAGCTATATACTCATACATTATGAAGTTGTTTGTTGTTGTTCGTAACTTGTAGTCATCAATATTTTTGCTGCAATCGCCAACTCCATCATACGAGTATTGTTATGATTTCCTATTGTTGTCGTCTTCATTGTTGTTATTATTATTGTTGCTGCTGCTGCCGTTTTCCTTTTTGTTGTTGTTGTTTGTTATGAATTGTTGGTGTCAGTTTATTGCTGTTCCGCATTAACGGACCCACAAATGAAAATGAACAAAACGAAAAGTACCTTTGGCCAATTGTCCCCAAATATTCGAATGTCTTAAAATTTGAAAATCATAGAAAGTCTTGAGGCACATATTTCAAATAGTTTTCAAAATAATGGAAAATTTTAGGAGATTTAACCAAAATAGGTCCAAAATTTTGAACTTAAGTTTTAAGTTTGAAACTTTATAAAGCCGATTCATTAGTCGTGGGCCTAAAACTAAATCATTTCTTTATAAAAGACATCAAATCCTTAATCTTTCTGGTATCAAATTTTTAGACTATGACCCTTAACCCTTTCAAATTTACAAAGAAGTGGGCGTGGTTAAAAATATTGTGATTACATTAGGTCATTGTATGAACCTTAAATATGAACTGATATAAATTTTAGGTCTCTATCACATTTGGTTTTATTGTTATGAGTTGTTGCTTATAAGCAACATTTAGCATTGGCAGTACATTTAAAAACGAAAACGAATGTTTTTGTTGTGTATAAGATATTAGAACAATCGTCTCTAGATCAGTGATAATCCAACTTCTGATGGCAGTTAGAATAACTAGATAGACTCAGAAGGTTTGACGATTATGAGTTTGTATTATCCATTTTTTAAGTTTGGAACCTTATAAAGCCGATTCATTAGTCGTGAGCCTATAAAGAGTCCATTTATTTATAAAATTTTAAAAGCCATCAAATCCTTAATCTTTCTAGTATCAAATTTTTAGACTATGACCCTTAACCCTTTTAAGTTAACAATGAAGTGGGCGTGGTTAAAAATATTGTGATTACATTAGGTCATTGTATGAACCTTAAATATGAACTGATATAAATTTTAGGTCTCTATCACATTTGGTTTTATTGTTATGAGTTGTTGCTTATAAGCAACATTTAGCATTGGCAGTACATTTAAAAACGAAAACGAATGTTTTTGTTGTGTATAAGATATTAGAACAATCGTCTCTAGATCAGTGATAATCCAACTTCTGATGGCAGTTAGAATAACTAGATAGACTCAGAAGGTTTGACGATTATGAGTTTGTATTATCCATTTTTTAAGTTTGGAACCTTATAAAGCCGATTCATTAGTCGTGAGCCTATAAAGAGTCCATTTATTTATAAAATTTTAAAAGCCATCAAATCCTTAATCTTTCTAGTATCAAATTTTTAGACTATGACCCTTAACCCTTTTAAGTTAACAATGAAGTGGGCGTGGTTAAAAATATTGTGATTACATTAGGTCATTGTATGAACCTTAAATATGAACAAATATAAATTTTAGATCTCTAGCACTTCTGGTTTTATTGTTATGAGATGTTGCTTATAAGCAACATTTATCATTGGCAGTACATTTAAAAACGAAAACGAATATATTTCTTGTGGATTAAGATATTAGAACAATCGACTCTAGATCAGTGATAATCCAACTTCTGATGGCAGTTAGAATAACTAGATAGACTCAGAAGGTTTGACGATTATGAGTTTGTATTATCCAGTTTTTAAGTTTGGAACCTTATTAAGCCGATTCATTAGTCGTGAGCCTATAAAGAGACCATTTCTTTACAAAATTTTAAAAGCCATCAAATGATTGGTCTTTCTAGAATCTAATTTTTAGACTGTGACCCTTAATCCTTTCATGTCAACATTAAAGTGAGCGTGGATAAAAATATTTTGATTATATTAGTATTATATTGTATTAGCCTTAAATATGAGCTAATATAAATTTTAGATCTCTAGCACTTCTGGTTTTATTGTTATGAGATGTTGCTTATAAGCAACATTTATCATTGGCAGTACATTTAAAAACGAAAACGAATATATTTCTTGTGGATTAAGATATTAGAACAATCGACTCTAGATCAGTGATAATCCAACTTCTGATGGCAGTTAGAATAACTAGATAGACTCAGAAGGTTTGACGATTATGAGTTTGTATTATCCAGTTTTTAAGTTCGGAACCTTATTAAGCCGATTCATTAGTCGTGAGCCTATAAAGAGTCCATTTCTTTATAAAATTTTAAAAGCCATCAAATCCTTAATCTTTCTAGTATCAAATTTTTAGACTATGACCCTTAACCCTTTTAAGTTAACAATGAAGTGGGCGTGGTTAAAAATATTGTGATTACATTAGGTCATTGTATGAACCTTAAATATGAACTGATATAAATTTTAGGTCTCTATCACATTTGGTTTTATTGTTATGAGTTGTTGCTTATAAGCAACATTAAGCATTTGTAGTACATTTAAAAACGAAAACGAATATATTTCTTGTGGATTAAGATATTAGAACAATCGACTCTAGATCAGTGATAATCCAACTTCTGATGGCAGTTAGAATAACTAGATAGACTCAGAAGGTTTGACGATTATGAGTTTGTATTATCCAGTTTTTAAGTTTGGAACCTTATTAAGCCGATTCATTAGTCGTGAGCCTATAAAGAGTCCATTTATTTATAAAAGTTTAAAAGCCATAAAATCATTGGTCTTTCTAGAATCTAATTTTTAGACTATGACCCTTAACCCTTTCATGTCAACATTAAAGTGAGCGTGGTTAAAAATATTTTGATTATATTAGGTCATTGTATGAACCTTAAATATGAACAAATATAAATTTTAGATCTCTAGCACTTCTGGTTTTATTGTTATGAGATGTTGCTTATAAGCAACATTCAGCATTGGCAGTACATTTAAAAACGAAAACGAATGTTTTTGTTGTGTATTAAGATATTAGAACGATCGACACTAGATCAGGGATAATCTAACTTTTGATGGCAGTTAGAATAACTAGATAGACTCAGAAAGTTTGACGATTGTGAGTTTGTATTATCCAGTTCCATAGTAAAGTAGCGGAAGTGCCTTAATTTATAAAGTAAAAATCGACTTGGTTGTAAAATCTATGTTTCATTTCCCTATCTATTTCTAGACTGGGATATTTTAAGTCTGGTTTGGGAATCTCAGGTCTTAGTAAGAATTTAGCTACTACAAACAACATAGAAAATCGCAGTTTTTTGCAATTTGGCTTTCCCAGCCAAATGTGAATTAAATCAAAAGTTGTGCACCGATTACCATCAAATAAAGCTAATTTCATTGCCAATATTTCAGGCAAAATGATTTTAAAACAAAATTTTGCTTTTTGTTGCATATTAATTTCTTATGAGTTTTTGAAAAAAAAAATAAATTTTTAGTAAACTTTTTCTTAAAACTTTAACAACATCTCTAAAACTGGGCAGATTTAAACCAATGTTAGCCCAACTTAAAAATAATATTGTTGACAAATTTTGGTTTTTG
Source organism: Stomorhina lunata (assembly GCA_933228675.1). Classification (NCBI taxonomy): domain Eukaryota; kingdom Metazoa; phylum Arthropoda; class Insecta; order Diptera; family Rhiniidae; genus Stomorhina; species Stomorhina lunata. The sequence goes on along the minus strand of OW121744.1, from coordinate 104,375,193 downwards.
TTTCGTTTTTTTAGGGTGAACCTTTTTCGAGTTATTCCAATATATGTCGCGAAAGTGCCTTAATTTAGAAAGTAAAAATCGACTAAAAGTTCTTAATTAACAAATAACTTTTTTCCAAAATCTTCATTTCCCTTTCTGTTTCTAGAATGGGATATTTTTAGTCTGTTTTGGGAATCTTAGGTCTTAGTAAGAATTTAGCTACTACAAACAATATAGAAAATCGCAATTTTTGCAATTTGGCTTTCCCAGCCAAATGTGAATTAAATCAAAAGTTGTGCACCGATTACCATCAAATAAAGCTCATTTTATTCCCAATATATGAGGCTAAATGTTTTAAAAACAAAATTTTGCTTTTTGTTGCATATTAATTTTTTATGAATTTTTGAAAAAAAAAATAAATTTTTAGTAAACTTTTTCTTAAAACTTTAACAACATCTCTGAAACTGGGCAGATTTAAACCAATGTAATTCCAACTTAAGGATAATATTGTTGACAAATTTTGGTTTTTGTTTCGTTTTTTTAGGGTGAACCTTTTTCAAGTTATTCCAATATATGTAGCCGAAGTGCCTTAATTTAGGAAGTAAAAATCGATTAAAAGTTCTTAATTAACAAATAACTTTTTTCCAAAATCTTCATTTCCCTTTCTGTTTCTAGAATGGGATATTTTTAGTCTGTTTTGGGAATCTTAGGTCTTGGTAAGAATTTAGATAGTACAAATAACGTAGAATCGCAATTTCTTGCAATTTGGCTTTCCTAGCAAAATGTGAATAAAATAAAAGTTGTACTCCGATTACCATCAAATAAAGCTCATTTCATTCCCAATATATGAGGCTAAATGTTTTAAAAACAAAACTTTTAATTAATAAGTTACAATGTTGTAAACCTTATATGTTATATATTATTTAGACTATCCTAAAAGTATGCTACGCAAATGTTTTTGGAAACATCTAACAATTCGATCGATATCGAATGCGACGATTTGGCCCCAGGTTATGAATAGTTTATTTATTTTAGATAAATAAACAATAAAATTTAATAATTATTAAATTTCTGTTAAATCTCTAGACATCCAACCACTACTAAAAGGCAATAACAATAATTCAAGCTACTCCGTTCCAATTGTGTGTAATAAAACCTCAAGCCCTTTCATCAATATTTCACAAAATACTAAGAACGATCATAATATTGATTCAATGGTTCTCTTCTCCCCATCGATCATCGATCATGGTCTTGAGTTTTCACTAAGTCTTTCCTAGTCTTCAACTTCTTCTGTGACAAGGCTTAGGTATTTACCCATAAGCCAAGATCTGAAACCAAAATCTGAGTTTAAAAAAAAAAACTTAAAATATTAATGTTGTATTTGCATATTTCTAGAGTCGTCTTCGCTTTTTTTAATTTTGAAACACAAATATTTATCTTTCATTTAGCAAAATATACAAAACTTCGGCGTATTTGTGTTAACGTCTGAGATTTTCAGTTACATTTTGCATATTTATGCGTTTTTTTTTTTTGTTCATTCCTCTAAAAGATCAATAAACTATTGAGAAAACAATAATTACTCAGTTTTCAAATAGTATTTAGTTACGTTTTTGTTGTTATTGTTAATGATTTTTGTTAAAACAATGCAACTTTGTGACTTTTTTTGTTTTGAATGATGATGAGAGTTACAGGGAACACCATTTCCCAGGGGAAATGTGAAATAATCCGAATTTTGCCAAGAAAACTTTACTCTCGTATACCCCTAACTTTGGATCTCGAAACAGGCGCCAAATCGCCTGAAGCGATATCGTTCGACATCAAAGATACTTCAGTTTTATTTGTATAGCCTACTTTTAGGATAATCAAAATAACATTGTGTCGCATACTTTAAAGATAATCTAAGTAACTTCTTTATCAAAATTTTTTTTTAAATCTAAAATATTTCCTTTCATTCTTTGTATTTCCAGAAAATATAACAATAGTTGGCCGCCCGGATTTTGTGAACAACAATTTCAAAATAGCACTGTATGCAAAAGAGACACAGAGATATCTGTGCTTCAACGATCATTGGAAACTAGTTGGAATGGTAAGTAGTTACATGTATTGTATAAAAGAAAACTCGATAACCAGCCACTCTAGCTAATGCAGATCGACATTGCACAAATTAGACTAAGAAATATAACCCAATAAAGATTCATGAATTAGAAACTGAACACATTAGAGTCCCACAATTAGGAAACTGGTACTAATGCAGGTCAATGATTATGAAACTGAAGCCACTCGAGGTCAGTGATTTAGAAGCGGAACTATATTAAGTTCCGAGTACACACGATTAAGAAACCTATACCGATCGGACGTGTAATTAAGCAGCTAAATCTAATGCAGATGCAACTATAAAACATAGACCAATTTATATTCACGAAAAAAAATACTAATCCTAATTTATATTCACGATAACTGATCCCAATCAGGCGTATAAGTCTTCTTCTTCTGTTATCCTTGACTCCCAGTGGAGCATAGGGCCTCATAGGGCGTATAAGTGGGCAGCAAAAGATGCACGATTAAGAAACGGAATCTAACAAAGGCTCAGGTTTAAAAATCCAATGCCTTTGTAGACGAAAAGAGGCTAAGCCTATTTCAAACCCTTGATTAAGAAGCTTAACCCTTTACAGACGCACGATTAAGGAACTGAACCCTACACAGGCTCACGACCAAATCGCCACATTAGAGGCGATTTGGCTCCTGAGTTTTCGATTGTTATCGAATGCGGCGATTTGGCCTCTGTTGAAACTAAAACCAAAACCAGACCTAACAACGACACACGATGTTCAAATAAAACCTAATATAGACCCACGATTAAGAAACTGAACCTAATAGATAACAAACTTTACCCAATAAAGATCTCAGATAACAAACTTGGACCTTATACAGACTAACGATTTATGAATTTAACTTAATCTACTTTAAATTTAAGATTAAGAAAGGCACGATTAAGATACTAGATTTATACGTAGAAACTTGATCTTATGCGTACAAACATAAAAATCTTAGATCTTACAAAGCCTCTATTATGGAACCAGATATGTCAAGTCAAACATTGATGAAATTAAAGATTATATGAACTCATGATCGTCAAACCTTCTGAGTCTATCCACCGTCATTCAAAGTTGGATTTCCAAAGTCAATTGTTCTAGAACCTAATCCCACGGCATTCGATAAAGATCTTCTCTCTCATAGAAGTACAAGTTAAACTATCTCCCCGAATAACTGACTCTCTTAAATAATTAAAATCTTACAATTTCTTGACTTGTAAATAATAGGATATATTGGAAGAGGATTGCGAAGCTAATCGTGTCGAAAACCTCAGACAGATTAAGATGGAGTTGTTTTAACTGCTAAATCTCTTAATGGTCATGCCTTGTCTTCCTCAGGGTGGTAAATCAAAAGCCGATTAAAGGCATTAGCAAAAACTGTATATAATAACCCGATCACCTTCCATCAATTGGTAATGTTGACCAATTCCGGTGCTTAGGTTTTTCAAATGATCTAACTATCTGAACGTTAAGCAACTTGGAGATATCGCGATTCAGCTAGACAAAACATAAGATAGTCAAGATTGGCTTCTGCGTTGATGCTTTCGGGAAATTTCCCCTATACTAGGAGGATGTTAGAGCCCAAAAGAATATCGTTGATGTGGAGGTCAGTAAACCAAATGCTATGTCGGTAGCAGCCGCCTCTCCCATAGACTTTTTACATCACTCGAGACAACAAAAGCTTCTAAGATGCCTTAGTTGACAGTCGAAGTTTCTTAGCCCCTTAAAATGTTATATCACCAAAATTATTTCTAATCATATATTGAATTTTCCATAATTGATCATGATAACAGTCGTCCAATTCTAAATCTTATTTTAGAACAGTTTAGAATACCAAGTAGGGAAATTGTCCGAGGTTGGGTTAACATTTAGCAACATTAGCAACATTATGTATTGATCTAAGGAATCGCCATGGACCTGATGACATCGGTTTATTTTTATGCGATAGACTTTAAGAGGATAGACACATTTGTGATCAGATGTGAAATTGTATTCCCGGAAAAGGCCTGTTCTCTTGAGGACGGCCTTGTTCGAGGATACTTCGAAGGTTCGGATACAATAATTTAGAGTATAGTATTATACAATAGGCCAACCATATTGGTAGAGAAAAAGAAAAAGGTAAATAGAAATAGAATACATTACACTTGACTTCTTTAAATGTTCCTTTTCAAAATGCATTTTTTCTTCGGCATTGGAACCATAGAACTTAGATTATCACTATTGTATGACAAGTTATCCGAAGAGATCGTATTTAACTAGAGAACAGATCACACGCATCCACATCAAACTTTTTACTAGTAATGGGTGTTTTTGTTAGAGGTATAGAACTTCGAATTGAAATAAAACACAAGAAAATCGTTTTAATGTCCATCAATTTGGCTTTATTGGAAGAATAATTTTATGCCATTAATGTTTAAATATGATTTCGGGCATGTGGCCGCCGCGGCTGGCTCGAATAAAGCCAATTCTACAGGTCCAATTTTCAACTACTTTTTCGAGCATATGGGGCCGTATGTTGGCAATAACGCCACGAATGTTGGCTTCCAAGTCCCCTAATATTTCTGGTTTGTTGGCGTAAATGAGCGACTTCACATATCCCCAAAGAAAATAATCCAGTGGTGTCAAATCGCACGATCTTGGTGGCCAATTGACAGGTCCATTCCGCGAAATTATGCGCTCATCGAATGTTTCCTTCAATAAATCAATTGTGACGTGCGCTGTGTGGCATGTAGCGCCGTCTTGTTGGAACCACAAGTCATCCACATTCATGCCATCCAATTGGCGAACAAAATAGTCGGTTATCATGGCTCTATACCGGTCTCCATTTATGGTAACTGACTCTCCAGCATTATTTCGGAAGTAGTATGGCCCAATGACTCGACCAGCCCATAGAGCACACCAAACAGTCTGTTTTTGTGGATGTAATGGCGTCTCAAGGGTCTCATGTGGATTCTCTTCACTCCAAATGCGGCAATTTTGCTTGTTGACGTAGCCATTCAACCAAAAATTAGCCTCATCACTGAACAAAATTTTGCGATGAAAATCAGCATCGAGATCAATCTCATTTTCGGCCCATACACCAAAATCACGACGCATTGCATGGTCTCGCGGCTTTAATTCTTGCACAAGCTGGATCTTGTAAGGTCGCAAGCCAAGATCTTTGCGCAAAATCTTCCATAAAGTTGATGGAAAAAGCCCCAATTGCTATGCACGGTGGCGAATCGATTTATTCGGGTCCTCTTCAACACTTTGCTCTACAGCGGCAATTGTTTCTTCGGTGCGCACTGTTCGACGTCGCTGCGGATGCGTATTATCACATAGAGTAAACGTAGTGCGAAAACGATCCATGGTTAACCGAATTAATTGCTCTGATGGACGATTATATCGACCATAAAATGGACGGAGCTTGCGGTAAACTTCGCGAACTGAACCATTATTTTCGAAATAAATTTGCACGATTTGCAAGCGTTGTTCTTTTGTCAACCTGTTCATGATGAAATGGCAAACCAAACTAAATATTAATCACTTGACAGCTGACAAAATGGCCGCCAGTTAAAAAAGTGATGCCAACTTAAAGTTCTATACCTCAATAAAAAACACCCGATATATGGTCGTGATCAGTTGCTTTACTAGTATTTAAGATACTACTTCCTTACTATACTCTCTTTATTTCGGGATTAGTTCTTTTCTAGTATTTAAGATACCACTCCCTTGCCCTAATTATTTTATTTCTTTGATGCCTATTCTGACAATTAAGGTAACTTAGAATCTACAAATATAAGATCTTCATAATTTTCTCTTCGACATTTGAACCATATAAATTAGATTATCACGAGGAGATTGTACTTAACTAGAAAACAGATCACACACATCCACATCAAACTTTTTGCTGCTATATGGTCTGGATCAGTTGCTTTACAAGTATTTAATATACTACTTCCTTACAAATACTCTCTTAATTTCGGGATCAGTTCTTTTCTAGTATTTAAGATACCACTCCCTGGCCCTACTCATTTCATTTCTTTGATGTCTTTTCCGACAACAATTGCCACAACAATTTCCGAAATGAACATGTTTTATCAGATAATCCTGATACATTAGCCTCTGAAAATGTAAAATCTTCAATACTTATCCTAATCATAAATCTTAAGCTTAGAATATCACGATTATCTCGTGAGTTATACGAAGAGATCGTCTTTGACTAGAGCAACAAGAGCTCGAGTAACAACAGCATCTCCCTTGCCCTACTACCATATCTGGAGATGGAAAAGCTTTGCTACACCAGTTTCCGAGTTGGACACGTTCTTCTTACATAACTTATCAGACAGTCGAGATATCCTCAGGTGTCTAAAGATGTAGGTTAGCCAAAATTAATCTCTATCACAGATCGAACCCTCCATCGTTGATAAAAACCTTGCGATCCTTAATCAAACTTCCCTTTTATTGATCTTATTTTAGAACATTTTGGAGTCCTAAATTCAATCTCCAATACTAATACTAATCATAAATCTTGAGCTTAGAATATCACGATTTTCTCGTGAGTTATCCGAAGAGATCATCTTTGACTAGAGAAACAAAAGCTCTTCTTTGTTACAGGTAAAAACAGCATCTCCCTTGCCCTACTATCATATCTTGAGATGGAAAAGCTTTGTTGCACCAGTTTCCGAGTTGAACACGTTCTTCTTACATAACTAATCAGACAGTCGAGATAGGCCTCTGAAGATGTAGGATAGGCCTCTAAAGATGTAGGATAGCCAGTACCAATCTCTATCATTGATCAAATCCTCCATCATTGATCGTGATTACAATTTTCAATCCTAGATCCAACTTCCCTTTTATTGATCTTATTTTAGAACATTCTGGAATCCCAAATCTGTTTATAATAATTCCATAATCTTTTTTTAATTGAACTCTCATTGATCTTTCACTTATCGGTTACTCCATTCACACACTCCACTCCCCTATCTCCAGCAAATGTCATCTCACCAGCTATCAAAATATTTTGAAAAACCAGATGACAGCCAAACTAAAGGGGGAGACAAAGAGCAGCCAAACAAAAGATCAATGTGAAAACGAAAATGTTGTGAATACTCCAATTTCGAGTGTTTTGTAAACAAACACTTAAGGCGAATGTTTAGTGTCAAAGTCACGCAGACGCTTAGAGGGACTGGAACTGGGAGAAGAAAGAAAACAGACACAAAAACCTTAAAAATTTTATGACTTTAATGATTACGAAACAATTTCAATTGATCATGAGCTGCACTTGTCTTGTATTTTTAGGGGAATGGTTCAAAACAAAAAAAAACCTTACGAGGTGTTATAAAGATAATAAGGGGATCTTTTGGTTATTTTATATAATTTTTGTTTAAATTTTTTGTATATTTACAGAAAGAACTCCAAGATACCTGCTATTTCAACGAAGCAATTGTTCACGGTTATTTCGTGTTCCGTTCCGTAATCGATGTGCAGCGACGCATCGGTTTCACACAAAGAGGTAGAGCCGTGGGACCGAAAAAAATTGTTAACGATGCTTGTTATATGTTCACCAAAATACCAACCGATCAATTTTTCCATCAACACACCCATTTTCCAGCCACCAAAACGAAAAGTACCACAACCAAAAAACCAAAAACCGATTTTAATCACAGCTCCCACAAAACACAGGCGGGGAGAGGTAGTGGGAGTGGAGGAGGAGCAGGTTCAGGAAGCAGTGGACGTTCCAAAAATCAACCACGCTTTAGAAAAACACACCAACGACAGGGCTCGGCTACTGGTTCCCAGGAAGAGGAGGAGCGCTATGGTCATGGTAGCGGTGGGGGTAGTGGCAGTGGTGTTACTAATAGTGGCAGCGGTAATGGTAATAAAAAGTTTAAGAAACCCCGCAATGGCAATAAACAGCGCCAGCAACAGAATCGTCAACAGCAACAGCAGGAACTACAGCAACAGCAGCAGCAACAAATTCGAGGCCATAGCTACAATTTAAGCAACCCAAAAAATAGCACTTACCTAAATAGTTCTAGGCAAAATTTAGTCTTAAGTCAAAATAGTTTAAACAATAATAACAATAACAACAACAACACAAATAAAAAACATAATAATAATAACAACAACAACCCGCCTCAAAACCATCAGGTCCGTCACCATCATAATGATCCCAATAAGGTGGCGCGCAGGCATCATCAGCATGACCAAAAACAAAAAACTAAATTGCGTCAACGTGTTCGACCTAGTCCTACTGCTTCAGCGTCTAAGGATAGCTCAGCGCTAGCAGCCTTAACAACCCTAGCTACTACTACAACAACAACAACAACTACTACTACAACTACTTCGACAACTATGCCCATAAATTCTTCAAGACCTTCTTACAAAACAGAAAGCTCAAGTTTTTCGTCTATAGAACCTACTAGTGTTTTAAGCACGATCTCTTTGGATAACTCAGAATCCTCGGATGATCGTGATGGCCTAAGCTCTACGGTGGTGGTGGCGAAGAGAAAAGGCCGAAGAAGAAAGCTTAACAAAAAGGGTTTACATAAGAAACTAGAGCATCTGGAAAGAGAACAGTCCAAGGAGCCCGGAGTTACAGATGCCAGTTATAGCTCTTCCACAAATCCCAACTATGAGGAAGAAACGGAAGATCAAGAGTTCTTAAGCACATCCACAGACTACGGTTGGATGACTAATGATATACTAATGTCATCCGTTAAGCCAACCTCTGCGAGTTTACCCAGCTGGGATAGCTGGTATCCTTCCTCGTCTGCCTCTTCAAGCTATACAGATAAGGATTTGGAACTAGACTTGTCAGCCTCAGCTTCTTCTCCTCTAGTCACTGATTTAGGAAATCAAAAAAGCTACTCTACTGTTTCTCTACTGGAATCCTCATCAATGACGACTGATTTAGATGATAACCGTAACAACAACAATTTATCTTCACAGACATCCCTAACGCTTCCAATATCCGAGTTTACCACATCGTTATCGGAGAATAGCATCATCAGTGAATCGATAGCACCTACCTTAACTACAGACTTAGGAACAACAGCTACAGCTACAGCAACAACAAATACCTCAACCTATACTCAAACTGATTTTTGGTCCAGCAGCACCACCAGCCAGAATGAGGGCCAAACGGAAGCAGATAATGCAGCTACAATGCTTTATAACACGCCACTTTTGGAAGACTCTAAGAAGACTGTCAATACAGAAGCCAATATTTGGGAGGAGACTCAAGCGTTAAGTACTTATTTTCAACAAAAGGAAGACTTGGAGAGTACAACAGCATTGGGAAGCCTTAGCACAACTTTAGAAGAAGATCACCCTGAAAATCATAAAGATCTACTTAAGGAAGAACCGCTCAAGAAAGAACAACCTAAGGAACATCCCAAGAAACAACATCTTAATGAGAAAGAAGATCAAGACGAGAAAGATCTTGATGATCACTTGAATGATAATGACTTAAAAGCACTCTTCACACCCCCAACTCTCGAGGAAGCTAAGGCCAGCGATATAACTTGGCTGGATATGATAACGAGAAGAGACTTTGAGAACACTAAAGAAGACTCAGCCGCCACTACCATAGCAACATCAGAAAATGACTCTAGAAGTTTTCAATCCTCAGCTAATTTTAGCAAAACCTTGACTGAAAGCCATGTGGCCACAATGACTACGGCTACCATTAACAATGAAGATGAAACAAGTGAAAACTCCTACTCCTCGACTGATCAACAATTAACAGAAAACTCTCGAGATTTCAATATGGAAACAGCAAGTCCAACACCAAACAGAAGTGATAAAGTCACAAATTTGCCTGAAACTAGAGCAACAGAAGCTCAGCTAACACATGCAGCCACACCAAGCCTCTTAGCAATAAAAGCGAAAGCCTCGCCCTCGCCCTTGCCCTACTCCCATCACTCACGGCAGAAGAGCATAGCCACTCCTTTATCCGAAATAAATAGAGATATTCTAACCTCATCGCTTTCAACAACTTTAAGCTTTCCTCATGTACATACAACCCCAAAGACAACAGTACCTTCTTCGTCGCCATCTTCTTCACCCCCCGCTTTACCTGCTGCCCCTTTAGCCACACGCAAAACTCTACGCAAATCAACACAAAGACTGCTGGCCACGCCCTTCCACCAGCTCACCTATGTACGCAACGAAGCCGGAGACATAGACATCGATAGCATTGATAATATTAGCATATATCCCGAACTACTCGAAGAGGATGATACGGATGAAACGCCTTTAATGAAGTCCAGTACTAGTCGTCTTACCATGATCAGTGGCTATTTGCCAACTTCAGCCACGGCCACACTACCCGAATCTATACGTATAGCAAAGATCAAAATTAATCGTGAACGTAAGCGTATGGTGCGTTTACGTAATGTGGGCAGTAATTATGCGTAGCGGATAAGGTAAATCGATGAGGTAAAGCGACCTTAAAGTTTGTTCAAATATTTAGGAGATAAGTGAATAAAAAGAGCTTTGCAAGAGATCCTAGATGAGTAACACATTAAACGATCATTGATTTACACTAAACCATTGGTCATTTTTCGCGTTCGCTTGAAAAATCAGAGTTAGAAGCGATCATCAACCATTTCACTGGCCTTAGGGGAATTCGCGTATTTAAAAATTCTTAGAATAGAAGAAGCTTGCCACTTTATTTAGCCCATCTTGCCGATCACTGATCTAAACAAATCGTGAAAGTTAGCTTACGTTAAGTTAAGTTACGTTTACGTGTTATGGAAGTAGTTAGACGTAATGGATAAGATGCATTTCTAAGTCAAAATTATGCCACTTCATCGATCTTAATGGTTCTCATACAATTTTAAAAATATCTTTCCTTGTGATCACATAATCGGTTCCAAAACGCATTGAAACGATCTTATTAAAGGTCAACACTTCCTAACCTCCTGTTCTAAACTGTCAGTCAATTCCAATTATAAATGATCAGAGGCTTCTCTTAATCGGTTCCAAAACGTATCAAAACAATTTTGGTCATAATTTTCTAATTTTTGGTTCTAAAGAAAAGATAAAAATTTCAGTCTGAGATCCTGAAGATCACACCAGATTCGAGTACTCGGTAATCGATTTTATAATGCTGAGATTGGCTAGAATTGTAAAATGATCAAGATGAATCATCAAGATCAGGGCGATCTCTTTTAAGATATCTAAAATGAAACTATTCTCTTTTCACAAACTCGTAGAGTTTCCTGAAACTCAATTTAATATCGAGAAAGTTGTGGAAAGATCAAGATAGATTAAAGCTGAACAATTCTTTAATAGAAATACAAAATTCGACCAGTCAGATCATTAATTTTGAGAAAAGATTTCGAAAAACATCAGACTAGATCGTAAAGAAATTGTCATTTGTTTTAGGTTAACAGGGCGGCAACAATCTCATTTGATCGCAAAATCAAAACTTCAGGCTAGATCATAAAGAAATTCTCATTAGTTTCCGATACAGAGGAAGACAAAATTCTCATTTGATCGCAAAATCAAAAAACTCAGATCTTAAGCTTGAAGAAAGATTCGAAGGAGCTTATTTCAATTCGTGTTGTACTCAATTCTTCTAAATAGATCGTGGAATTAAAAAATACTATATTTAACAACAAGATCATTTCATTTTGTCATAGCAAATTTAAGAAGGGACTAGAAATTTTGATTAAGGGTCCCCCCTTTAGCGATCACCAATTTTTATGATTTTCTTTTGTTATATTCAATTCGTTTTGTATTTAATTCTTCTAAATATGTCGTATAATTAAAAAAAATATCTATAACATCAAGATTATTTAATTTTGTCATGGCAAATTTGAGAATTGACTAGCAATTTTGGGTAAGGGTCCCCCCTATAGCGATCATCAATTTTTATAATTTTTTTTACTTATATTTAATTCGTTTTATACTCAATTCTTCTAAATAGGTCGTAACCTAAAAATATGTCTATAATATCAAGATCATTTCATTTTGGCAAAGAAATTAAAAAAGGTACTAGGATTTTCAAGAAAGGGTCCCCCCTTTAGCGATCACAATTTTTAATGATTCTTTTTTCTCATATTCAATTCTTTTTATACTTAATTTATCGAAATAGTTCGTGAAATTAAAAAAATAACTATCTATAACATCAAGATCATTTCATTTTTGCAAAGAAATTAGAAGGAACTACGAATTAAGGGTCCCTCCTTTAGCGATCACTTATTTGTATGATTTTCTTTTCTAATATTTAATTCATTATGTATTCAATTTTTCTAAATAGGTCGTAAAATTAAAGAAATATCTATAACATCAAGACCATTTCATTTTGTCATAGCAAATTTAAGAAGGGACTAGGAATTTTGAGTAAGGGTCCCCCCTTTAGTGATCACCAATTTTTATGATTTATTTACTTATATTCAATTCGTTTTGTACTCAATTTTTCTAAAAAAGGTCGTAAAATTAAACAAAATGTCTATAATATCAAGACCATTTCATTTTGGCAATGAAATTAAAAAAGGTACTAGGATTTTCAAGAAAGGGTCCCCCCTTTAGCGATCACAATTTTGTATGATTCTTTTTTCTCATATTTAAATCGTTTTGTACTCAGTTCTTCTAAAAAGGTCGTAAAATTAAAAAAATAACTCTATAACATCACGATCATTTCATTTTGGCAAAGAACTACGAATTTTGAATAAGGGTCCCCCCTTTACCGATCACTTATTCGGTTCGTTTTATACTCAATTCTTCTAAATAAGTCGTAAAATCAAAAAATTCATAACATCAAGATTATTTCATTAAGTTAAAGAAATTTAGAAAGGGACTAGGAAAGACTGGGTATTTCAAGGGTGTACTAAAATAGCCCTAGAATCTTGAATATATTAAAATTTAAAGGTATTTACTTTCCCGGAAAGGAATATTTCAAAACATGACAATAACAGCACATACATACATACATACATACATACATACATACATACATACATACATACATACATACATACATACATACATACATACATACATACATACATACATACATACATACATACATACATACATACATACATACATACATACATACATACATACATACATACATACATACATACATACATACATACATACATACATACATACATACATACATACATACATACATACATACATACATACATACATACATACATACATACATACATACATACATACATACATACATACATACATACATACATACATACATACATACATACATACATACATACATACATACATACATACATACATACATACATACATACATACATACATACATACATACGTACATACATACATACATACATACATACATACATACATACATACATACATACATACATACATACATACATACATACATACATACATACATACATACATACATACATACATACATACATACATACATACATACATACATACATACATACATACATACATACATACATACATACATACATACATACATACATACATACATACATACATACATACATACATACATACATACATACATACATACATACATACATACATACATACATACATACATACATACATACATACATACATACATACATACATACATACATACATACATACATACATACATACATACATACATACATACATACATACATACATACATACATACATACATACATACATACATACATACATACATACATACATACATACATACATACATACATACATACATACATACATACATACATACATACATACATACATACATACATACATACATACATACATACATACATACACTCACAGAGCTTTTCACCCACATTTGCAAACACTCAGCTGATCACTCACTCACACCCACACACATACATAAACTTAGCTTAACTCTGAGTGTACTCTCACATACATACATTTAAACACTCACACTCTCTCATTGGCATAAAATTTCATTAAAAAAAGCGTAACTTTTGCAACGAGATCTTAATTAATTAAAAAAAATGTTCATTTTCTATTAATCGATTCAATGAAAAAATTTAATTAAAAAAAATGCAAAATAATTAAATAATAAGTGCTATGGGAATTTTTTTTTATATAAATATAACCAAAATAATGGAAAAACAATTCGCACACCAAACACCACTTCCAGTTGTTACATTTTTTATGAGAATTTAGTGAAAAAAAAATAAAAAAAAATAATTAAATAAATAAAATTAATTAAAGTAATAAAACAATTAATCAAATATACATTTAAAAAAATAAAGGAAAAAAGGAAATTTAAAAAATAAAAAATTAAATTTGTTTAAAATGAAATTTGTTTCCAAAAACAAAAAAGAAACAAATTTAAATTTAGAAGAAAAAAAATTAAATTTGAAAAAATTATTGAACACAATAACTTCAAATTTCTCAAAAGAAAATCTCTATATTTTGACAGAAAAATGAAAAATTTAAATGAATGAAAATTAAAACAAAAAAGCAAACAAAATCAAATTTAACTGAACAAAAAAAAACGAATTATTCAAAGTTATAGAATTATAAAAAAAATAATTAAATTAAATAAATAATAAATAATTTATTAAATAAATTCCTATTAATCTGAATAGAATACAACAATTTATCGATAAGTAATTAATTAACAACAATTGCAAATAATTAACAAACAAAACAAAACATTAAAAAAACCAAAAAACAACAACAACTAAACACAAAAAAGGTAAATAGTAGTTTATATATAAATAATTAAACAAACAAATAAATAAATAAATAGAAATTCATTTAGTTATTATTAAAAATTAGACAGAGGGAGAGGCAGAGAGAGTTAGTAAATATTTAAATATTTAACAAAAATACAAAAAAAAAATTATAAAAAAAATGTCATCAATACAAAAAGCCTAAAAACACCAAAAAAAAAACTATTTTGTAAGAGCTACTCATTTTCATGAAAATTTAAAGACAATTTTTTAAAAAATTTATAATTTATCTACTATTCCTTTTCAAAATTTTGATTTCATTTTGATTAATTTCTTCAAATGTTACAGCTGAGGGCAACTAATTACGAGTGTTAAAAATTTGCATTATAATCGCATTATAATGTGATTATAAATGCATAACAAAGTATTATAATGCGCTATAATAGCATTATAACGCATTATAATGCGTTATAATACATTAAAATCGAATTATAATGCGTAATAATACACTATAATAGCATTATAATACATTATAATACATCATAATTGCATTATAATCACATTATAATACATTACAATCTCATCATAATACGTTGTAACTCATTACAATCGCATTATAATACGGTATAATACTTTATAATCTCATAATGCGTTATAAGTCATTATAATCACATTATAATGCACTATATATCATTATAATCGCATTATAATGCGGTACAATACTTTAAAATCGGATTATAATGCGTGATAATACTTTATAATCGCATTATAATGCGTTATAATACACTACAATAGCATAATAATGCATTATAATGGAATTATAATGTGTTATAATTCATTATAATCGCATTATAATGCGGTATAATACATTATAATCTCATTATAATGCTTTATAATCGCATTTTAATGAGTTATAACTCATTATAATTGAATTATAATGCATTATAATACATTATAATACATCATAATACATTTTATTCACATTATAATGCATTATAATACTTCATAATCGTATTATAATGAGTTATAATGCTTTATGATACTTTATAATCGCATTATAATGCATTATACTCTTATTATAATGCGTTATAATACTTTATAATCACATTATAATGCGTTATAATATATTATACGCTCATTACAATGCTTTATAATACTTTATAAGCGCATTATATTGCGTTATAATACATTATACTCTCATTATAATGCATTATAATACTTTATAATTGCATTATAATGCGTCATAACTCATTATAATCGCATTTTAATGATTTATGATACATTATAATCGCATTATAATGGTTTATGATACATTATAATAGCATTATAATGCGTTATAATACATTATACTCTCATTACAATGCGTTATAATACTTTATAATCGCATTGTAATGCTTTATAATACATTATACTCTCATTATAATACATTATAATACTTTATAATTGCATTATAATGCGTCATAACTCATTATAATCGCATTTTAATGATTTATGATACATTATAATCGCATTAAAATGGTTTATGATACATTATAATAGCATTATAAAGCGTTATATTACATTATACTCTTATTACAATGCGTTATAATACTTTATAATCGCATTACATTACATTATAATACATTGTAATACTTTATAATTGCATTATAATGCGTCATAACTCATTATAATCGCATTCTAATGATTTACGATACATTATAATCGCATTATAATACGTTATAATACTCTCATTATAATGCGTTATAATACTTTATAATCGCATTATAATGTGTTATAACTCATTATAATTGCATTATAATTCGTTATGATACATTATAATCGCATTATAATGCGTTATAATACATTATAATCTCATTATAATGCTTTATAATCGCATTTTAATGAGTTATAACTCATTATAATTGAATTATAATACATTATAATACGTCATAATACATTTTATTCACATTATAATGCGTTATAATACTTCATAATCGTATTATAATGCGTTATAATGCTTTATGATACTTTATAATCGCATTATAATGCATTATACTCTCATTATAATGCGTTATAATACTTTATAATCACATTATAATGCGTTATAATATATTATACGCTCATTACAATGCTTTATAATACTTTATAAGCGCATTATATTGCGTTATAATACATTATACTCTCATTATAATGCATTATAATACTTTATAATTGCATTATAATGCGTCATAACTCATTATAATCGCATTTTAATGATTTATGATACATTTTAATCGCATTATAATGGTTTATGATACATTATAATAGCATTATAATGCATTATAATACATTATACTCTCATTACAATGCGTTATAATACTTTATAATCGCATTATAATGCTTTATAATACATTATACTCTCATTATAATACATTATAATACTTTATAATTGCATTATAATGCGTCATAACTCATTATAATCGCATTTTAATGATTTATGATACATTATAATCGCATTAAAATGGTTTATGATACATTATAATAGCATTATAAAGCGTTATATTACATTATACTCTTATTACAATGCGTTATAATACTTTATAATCGCATTACATTACATTATAATACATTGTAATACTTTATAATTGCATTATAATGCGTCATAACTCATTATAATCGCATTCTAATGATTTACGATACATTATAATCGCATTATAATACGTTATAATACTCTCATTATAATGCGTTATAATACTTTATAATCGCATTATAATGTGTTATAACTCATTATAATTGCATTATAATTCGTTATGATACATTATAATCGCATTATAATGCGTTATAATACATTATAACTGCATTATAACGCGTTGTAATACATTATAATCGCATTATGATGCGGTATAATAGATTATATTCGCATTATAATGTACTATAATACATTATAATATCACTAATATAATATAATTCATTATAATTTCATTATAATGCATTATAATACATTACAATTGTATTATAATGTGTTAAAATATATTAATATCTCATTATAAAACATTATAATACATTATTATCGCATTATAAAGCATTATAATACATTATAATTATATTATAAGTTTATGATACATTAAAAGGAGTTATAATACATTATAATATTTTATAATATTTCAAATCGCGGCTCTTTAAAGATCCAAGGCGAACCACGATTATAACTCAGGCTCCATAATGGTCCTCGATTATAATTAAGGGTCTTTAAAGATCCACGATTGTAACTCGGGCTCTATAATGATCCTCGATTATAATTAAGGGTGTTTAAAGATCCACGATTGTAACTCGAGCTCTATAATGATCCACGATTATAACTTAGGTTCTATAATGATCCTCGATTACAATTAAGGGTCTTTAAAGATCCACGATTTTAACTTAGGCTCTATAATGATCCTAGATTATTATTAAGGCTCTATAAAGATCTTCGATTAGAGTTTAGGTTCTATAAAGACCCACGATTATAAGTCAGGCTCTATAATCATCCACGATTAATATTAAGGCTCTATAAAGATCCTAGATTATAATTAAGGCTCTACAAAGATCCACGATTTTAACACAGGCTCTATAATAATCCTCGATTATAATTAAGGCTCTATAACGATCCACGATTATAATTAAAGCTGTATAATGATCCTCGATTATAATAAAGGCTCTATAAAGATCCACGATTTTAACTGAGGCTCTAAATGATCCCCGATTATAAGTTAGACTCTGTAATGGTCCTCGATTATAATTTAGGTTCTATAAAGATCCACGATTTTAACTCAGACTCCATAATGATCCTCGATTATAATTAAGGCTCTATAACGGTCCACGATTATAATTTAAGCTCTATAATGATCCTCGATTATAACTTAGGTTCTATAAAAATCCACGATTGTAACTCAGGCTCTATAATGATTCTCGATCATAATTTAGGATCTATAAAAATCCACGATTATAACTCAGGCTCTATAATGATTCTCGATTATATTTTGGGTTCTATAAAGATCCTCGATTATATTTTGGGTTCTATAAAGATCCACAATTTTAACTTAGGCTCTATAATGATCCTAGATTATTATTAAGGCTCTATAAAGATCTTCGATTAGAGTTTAGGTTCTATAAAGATCCACGATTATAAGTCAGGCTCTATAATGATCCACGATTAATATTAAGGCTCTATAAATATCCTAGATTATAATTAAGGCTCTACAAAGATCCACGATTTTAACTCAGTCTCTATAATGATCCTCAATTATAATTAAGGCTCTATAACGATCCACGATTATAATTAAAGCTCTATAATGATTTTCGATTTTAATAAAGGCTCTATAAAGATCCACGATTTTAACTCAGGCTCTAAATGATCCTCGATTATAAGTTAGACTCTGTAATGGTCCTCGATTATAATTTAGGCTCTATAAAGATCCTAGATTATAATTAAGGCTCTATAAAGATCCACGATTTTAACTCAGACTCCATTATGATCCTCGATTATAATTAAGGCTCTATAAAGATCCTCGATTATAAGGGTTCTATAAAGATCCACGATTAAAACTCAGGCTATATAATGATCCACGATTTTAATATAGGATCTATAAATTTCCACGATTATAATTCGGTCTCTATAAAGATCTACGATCATAACATGGGCTCTATAATGATCCTCGATTATAATTAAGAATCTATAAAAATTCACGAATATAATTTAGGTTCTATAAAAATCCACGATTATAACTCGGTCCCTTTAAAGATTCTCGATTATAATTAAGACTCTATAAGGATCCATGATTTTATAGATCCATTATTATCTAGACTACAAATATTTCCCTTTTAACGAGAATCATTTCGACGAATCAAGTTTTGTAAAATATTAAAAAAATTTTGATCATGACATTTTTAAACTAGTACGAAACTAAGACCTTGATTTGGTTCTCCTGAAAGTTCTTGTTTTTTTTTTTTTAACCACTTCTAATTACTTGACCTCAGCTGTATTTTCTACCGACAAAATCTGAAACATCAATAAGAAGTACTTATTTTATTTTTATTTATTCTCAAAATTTCTCTACATTAAATTTTGAAATTTATTAAATGAATTAGAAGGGAGGAACCATTAAATTGTATAGATAGAAGTAGCATTAAACGAAATAAAATTCTGTATTTAACAAAAAAAAAAACGCTTAAGCAAATTCCAATAACTCTGAAATTAAATGTATTTATAATGTAATCGAGAGACACTTGAGTAAAAAACCCTAAAACAAACTGAAATTAAAATTAAAAAAGCTTGAAATTAAACCAAAAAAAAACTAAACAAATTCTAAAATAAAAAGAAATTAAAAGACAATTAAACTAAAGAATTAAACTAAACAATCATTTTGTTATTTATGATTTCTCTTATTCTGTTCCTTATAATTTCTCCTCTAAATTCCCTTATTATTTCTCTTACCTCTTAAAAAAATCTCTTTAACTCCTAAACTCTTAAGCACAGAGGGAGGTTTTTTAAAACTATAGTACGATTAATTAACACACACACTTTTCCAAATCTAATCCCATTTATAAACAAAACAAACTAAATACAAAAATTTATAATTAGTGCCTTTCGAAACAACAACAAACAGATGAAACTCGAAAACAGGAATAAAAAAACGTTTAAACAAATCATTAATAACAAAATTTTAGAACTAAAAATAATTCGAATTGAATTGAATTGAGCACATGACTCGTGAACACTTTTTGTCTAGGATTTCCTAACACCCACTTAAACCACACTTGAACATTTTACACCGGAACAGAGATACATTTATTACTCGTATTATATAGCGACGAACCCCAAAGACTTACAAAAACTCGATGTGAAAACAATGAGTTTTCTATGGAGAGAGTTAAGGAGTTTTAGAAATATCGAATCCAGAAAAATTTATTTTAAATTATCTTGAGTTTTAACTTGGTTTTATTCTATTTAAGTCCCTGTCAAAATTTATTATGTCGGGGGATCCGCTATTAACTTGAGGACTTTTGTAATTAGGGCTCTATATAGATCAACGATCATAACTAAGGCTCTATATAGATTCACAATTGAAATTCGGGCTCTATATAGATCCACGATCACAATTAAGGCTCTAGATAGATCCATGACTGCAATTGGGGATCTATATAGATCCACGATTAAAATTAAAGCTCTATATAGATCCACGATCACAATTAAGGCTCTAGATAGATCCATGACTGCAATTGGGGATCCATATAGATCCACGATTACAACTAAAGCTCTATATAGACTCACGATTGTAATTAGGGGTCTATATAGATCCACGATTACAACTAAAGCTCTATATAGACTCACGATTGTAATTAGGGGTCTATATAGATCCACGATTGTAATTAGGGGTCTATATAGATCCACGACTATAATTAAAGTCCTATATAGATCCACGATTACAATTAAAGCTCTATATAGACTCACGATTGTAATAAGGGGTCTATATAGATCCACGACTATAATTAAAGCCCTATATAGATCCACGATTCTAATTAGGGCTCTATATAGATCCACAACTGCAATTAAAGCTCTATATAGATCCACGATTACAATAAGGGCTCTATATAGATCGACGATCCCAATTACGGCTCTAGTTAGATCCACGATCACAATTAAGGCTCTATATAGATCCATGATTCTAATTGGGGCTCTATATAGATCCACGATAACAATTAAGGCTCTATATAGATCCACGATAACAATTAAAGCTCTATATAGATCCACTATTATAATTAGGGCTCTATATAGATCCTCTGTAAAAATTAGGCCTCTATATAGATCCTCTGTAAAAATTAGGCCTCTATATAGATGTACGATCACAATTAAAGCTCTATATAGATCCACGATTACAATTAAAGCTCTATATAGATCGACGATTACAATTAGAGCTCTATATAGATTCACGATTGTAATTAGCGCTCTATATAAATCCACAATTTTAATTAGGGCTCTATATAGATTCACGATTGTAATTAGGGCTCTATATAAATCCACAATTTTAATTAGGGCTCTATATAGATCCACGATTACAATTAGGTCTCTATATAGATCCACGAATGCAATTAGGGCTCCATATAGATCCACGATTGTAATTAGGACTCTATACAGATCCACGATCACAACTAAGACTCTTTATAGATCCACGATTGTAATTAGAGCTCTATATAGATCCACAATCACAACTAAGACTCTGTATAGATCCAGGATTACAATTAAGGCTCCATATAGAGCCACGATTGTAATCAAGCCTCTATATAGATTCACGAATGCAATTAGGACTCTATATAGATCCACGATTCTAATTAGGACACTATATAGATCCACGTTTGTAATTTGGGCTCTATATAGATCCACGATTGATCTACGAATGCAATTAGGGCACTATATAGATCCACGAATGCAATTAGTGCTCTATATAGATCCATGATTACAATAAGGTCTCTATATAGATCCACGATTACAATTAAGGCTCCATATAGATCCACGGTTGTAATCAGGGCTCTATATAGATCCACGGTTGTAATCAGGGCTCTATATAGATCCACGAATGCAATTAGGACTCTATATAGATCCACGATTACAATTAAGGCTCCATATAGATCCGCGATTGTAATCAGGGCTCTATATAGATACGCGATTGTAATCAGGGCTCTATATAGATCCACGAATGTAATTAGGACTCTATATAGATCCACGATTGTAATTTGGGCTCTATATAGATCCACGATTGCAATTAGGGCCCTATATAGATCTACGAATGCAATTAGGGCTCTATATAGATCCATGATTACAATTAGGTCTCTATATAGATCCACGATTACAATTAAGGCTCTATATAGATCAACGATTGTAATCAGGGCTCTATATAGATCCACGAATGCAATTAGGGCTCTATATAGATCCACGATTGTAATTAGGGCCCTATATAGATCCGCATTTGTAATTAGGGCTCTATATAGATCCACGAATACAATTAGGGCTCTATATAGATCCACGATTACAATTAAGCCTCCATATAGATCCACGATTGTAATCAGGGCTCTACATGGATCCACGAATGCAATTAGGACTCTATATAGATCCACGATTGTAATTAGGGCACTATATAGATCCACGTTTGTAATTTTGGCTCTATATATAGATCCACGATTGTAATTAGGGCTCTAAATAGATCCACGATTACAATTAGGGCTCTTTTTAGATCCACGATTGTAGTTAGGGCTCTGTATAGATTCACGATTGTAATTAGGGCTCTATAGAGATAAACTATTGTAATTAGGACTCTATATAGATCCACGATTGTAATCAGGGCTATTTATAGATCCACGATTGTAATTAGGGCACTATATAGATCCACGTTTGTAATTAGGGCTCTATACAGATCCACGATTACAATTAAGACGAGGAACTATATTCCACGATTTTATATAGATCCACGATTGTAATCAGGGCTCTAACTAGATCCACGAATACAATTAGGGCTCTATATAGATCCATGATTGTAATCAGGGCTCTATCTAGATCCACGAATACAATTAGGGCTCTATATAGATTCGTGATTGTAATTAGGGCTCTTTATAGATCCACGATCACAATTAAGGCTCTATATAGATCCACGATTGTAATTAGTGCTCTTTATAGGTCCACGATTACAATTAAGACTCTATAAAGATTAACGATTACAGTTAAAGCTCTATATACATCCACGACAGTAATTAGGGCTCTATATAGATTCACGATTATAATAAGGGCTCTATATAGATCCACGATCACAATTAAGGATCTATATAGATCCACGATTACAATTAAGGCTTTATATAGATCCACGATTATAATTAGGTCTCTATATAGATCCACGATTACAATTAAGACTATATATAGATTCACCATTATCATTAGGGCTCTTTATAGATCCACGATTACAATTAAGGCTCTATATAGATCCATGATTGTAATTTGGGCTCTATATAGATTCATGATTTTAACTAGGGCTATATATAGATCCACGATTATAATTAGGGCTCTACATAGATCCACGATTACAATTAAGGCTCTATATAGATACATGATTATAATTAGGCCTCTATATAGATCCATTATTATAATTAAGGCTCTATATATGTCCGCGATTGTTATTAAGGCTCTATTAAGATTCACAATTGTATTAAGGGCTCCAAATAGATCCACGATCATAACTAAGGCTCTATGTAGATCCACGATTATAATTAAGGGTCTATATAGACCTCACGATTAAAATTAAGTCTCTATATAGATCCATGATTATAATTATGGTTCTATAAAGATCCACGATTATAACTAAGGCTGTATTACGATCCACGATTATAATAGGTGTTCTATAATGATCCCCAATTAAAGCCTTAACTCCCAATCCAAAGTTAAGGTTTTGTAAAGATTTTCGATATTAATGCGGTTCCATAAAGTAATGTTAGCCAGGGCGATCTGTAGTAGAAACTCTATATAGATTCAGCTTAAGCCGATTTGAAGTTAATCGTTTAAAATTACGACTAATTTGATTTGAAAAAAACTTATTTTAATATTATTTAATTGGGAGCTCAAAAATTGATTTATCTTCTTTTTATTTGAATTTTCTTGAGTTGTTTACTTTTATCATTGTAATAAAAATCGACAACAAAACCCGAATGGAAACGAATAAAAACGATTTAGAAGTCATGTAATATTGTAAACTATAAATTCGCTAAGAGCAATAACTAAAATTAATTAAATATTTAATTAAGTCAATGTAAATTTTGAATTGAACAATTAAATAAAATGTAAAATTGTTTTTGTTTTTTTTTTTTCAATAAAATAATTTAATTTGTATTTAAATGAAACTTTTGTATGATTTTTTTTTTTATTAGTTTATATATAGATTTTAAAGAAATTTTGTATTATATTTTTTTTAAGATTAAAGAAATAATTTTAAAAAATTTAAATTTGTAAAAATTTATGGAATTTATGTAGATATATTTTTTTGTATTATTTATTGGATGATTAGTTTTTCATAAAATCATTTTTGTTTTTTCTTTGATTTTTTTTATAATTATTTATATACAATTTTTTTTCTGATTTTTCATTTTCATTTAAAAAATTTTTGTATTTATTGTATAGTTCAAATCTTAGTATTTAAATAATTTTTATTTAACTATAACTATTTTTAATTAATTAATAATAAAACATTAAAGAAATGGTTCAACTATTTAAGCTCGCCTGAAAATTAATTAAAGTTATATATAAATTTATCCAAGATCACAACCAAATTTCACTTGAAAACTACTTTAACTCTATTTTTTCCCCAAAAAAAAATAAAAAATTTCTTATTATTATTAAAAACGAAATATTATATTTAATTAAACTATTAAAAATTATATTTAAATTTAAAATTAATGATTTAAAATTAACTAAAATTTTAATAAAAAAAAATAATAAAAAAAAATATATAATTAAATTAAATAAAAAAAATATGTACATTGGGCATATGTTTACACAGTATTAAAACAAAATAAAAACAACAAAAAATTAACTAATTAAAAAAAAAACAATAACTAAAAAATAATTAAAACTAAAAAAAATATTAAAAGAATTATTAAAAATTATATTAAATAATTTAAAAATAAAAACCTAAATAAACTAAATCTTTATTTACTTCAATTGAGTTTCTTTTATTATTTTCCAAATTATTAAACAAAAAATTAAAAAACAATAATAGTTTAAATTTAATTAAATCAATTAATTAAATTCATTTAAATTAAATTAATTAATTAATTTTAATTAATAACGAAAAAAATCCTAAAAACGTCATAAAATATCTAAGAATGAATTTAACAGAAATTATATTTAGAAAAAAAAAACAAATTTCATATTCAACGTCTCAAAAGAATAAAAATAGAAAATAATTAAATTAAATTACAACAACAACAACAAAAAAACTAAACAATCCTTATTAATTTAAAAATAAATAAATACAAAAATAAAATGCAATATTTAAACAAACAAAAAATAATAAATAAAATTCAAAAAGAAAATTTTTTAATTTGGAATAAAAATGATCAGTTCAAAGGGTAAGTATGATCCTAAGGTATAAACCTGGGCTCTAAAAGAAACTATTTCTATAAAAAATTTCCTATAAAAATAAGTAATTTTTTAAATCTTCCCAATAAAAATAAGAAATTTTTGAAAAATTTCCAATAAAAATAAAAAAATTTTGAAAAATTCCCAATAAAAATATGAAATTTTTGAAAAATTCCCAATAGAAATAAGAAATTTAAAAAAAATCCAATAAAAAAAAGAAATTTTTGAAATATTTCCAATAAAAATAAGAAATTTTTGAAAAATTTTCGATAAAAAAAATTTTTTGAAAAATTTTTATAAAAAAAATTCTAAATTTTTTAAAAATTTCCTATAAAAATAAGAAATTTTTGAAAAATTTCCTATAAAAATAAGAAATTTTTTAAAAATTTTCTATTAAAACAAGAAATTTTTGAATTTCCTATGAAAATAAGAAATTTTTGAAAAATTTCCTATAAAAATAAGAAATTTTTGAAAAATTTCCTATAAAAATAAGAAATTTTTGAAAAATTTCCTATAAAAGAAATTTTTGAAAAATTTCCTATAAAAATAAGAAATTTTTGAAAAATTTCCTATAAAAATAAGAAATTTTTGAAAAATTTCCTATAAAAATAAGAAATTTTTGAAAAATTTCCTATAAAAATAAGAAATTTTTGAAAAATTTCCTATAAAAATAAGAAATTTTTGAAAAATTTCCTATAAAAATAAGAAATTTTTGAAAAATTTCCTATAAAAATAAGAAATTTTTGAAAAATTTCCTATAAAAATAAGAAATTTTTGAAAAATTTCCTATAAAAATAAGAAATTTTTGAAAAATTTCCTATAAAAATAAGAAATTTTTGAAAAATTTCCTATAAAAATAAGAAATTTTTGAAAAATTTCCTATAAAAATAAGAAATTTTTGAAAAATTTCCTATAAAAATAAGAAATTTTTGAAAAATTTCCTATAAAAATAAGAAATTTTTGAAAAATTTCCTATAAAAATAAGAAATTTTTGAAAAATTTCCTATAAAAATAAGAAATTTTTGAAAAATTTCCTATAAAAATAAGAAATTTTTGAAAAATTTCCCATAAAAATAAGAAATTTTTGAAAAATTTCCTATAAAAATAAGAAATTTTTGAAAAATTTCCTATAAAAATAAGAAATTTTTGAAAAATTTCCTATAAAAATAAGAAATTTTTGAAAAATTTCCTATAAAAATAAGAAATTTTTGAAAAATTTCCTATAAAAATAAGAAATTTTTGAAAATTTTATTTTCAAATTTTCAAAATTTTTTTATCAAAAATTTAAAACTTTCTCAGCGGAAATTAACAACTAGATCCAGGAACCATTGGGGGATTTTTTTTCGGTGTTTTAATCAAAAGATATCAAATAACAAAATTAATAATAATAATGTTCACTTAATGATTTTAATTACATTTCATTAGGAGTTATCTCAAAAGTAGTAGCAGAGCATGTGTCTTTTATAAATTAATTTGATAAGTTTTTAAAACTTTGACTCAAAACAAAATTCCAAAACAAACATCAAAAGAATTTCAAGAGCCAAAAGCTTTTGACTCGTCTTCTGGGTGACCAACTTTTTTTCTGTGATTTACCGCTAAATTTACATAGACTTTAATTAATTCCTGCTGGCCCAAGTGTTGGCCTAAGAAGCGACAAACAGAAATTGGCAAAACAAAAACAAGAAAATTGGAGACACAAGAGATGACTAAAGGAAGGACCACACACAGAAAACACGTGAGACTTAAAACGTGTTATAAAAGGATTTTTAATTGAGACCACACAGTGTGGTCTTATTTTTATAGGAAATTTTTCAATTTTTTTTTATTTTTATAGGAAATTTTTCAAAACTTTTTTATTTTTTTAGGAAATTTTTCAAAAATTTCTTATTTTTATAGGAAATTTTTCAAAAAATTTTTATTTTTATAGGAAATTTTTCAAAAATTTCTTATTTTTATAGGAAATTTTTCAAAAATTTCTTATTTTTATAGGAAATTTTTCAAAAATTTCTTATTTTTATAGGAAATTTTTCAAAAATTTCTTATTTTTATAGGAAATTTTTCAAAAATTTTTTATTTTTATAGGAAATTTTTCAAAAATTTCTTATTTTTCAAAAATTTTTTATTTTTCAAAAATTTCTTATTTTTCAAAAATTTCTTATTTGTATAGGAAATTTTCTTATTTTTATAGGAAATTTTTCAAAAATTTTTCAAAAATTTCTAATTTTTATAGGAAATTTTTCAAAAATTTCTTATTTTTATAGGAAATTTTTCAAAAATTTCTTATTTTTATAGGAAATTTTTCAAAAATTTCTTATTTTTATAGGAAATTTTTCAAGAATTTCTTATTTTTATAGGAAATTTTTCAAAAATTTCTTATTTTTGTAGGAAATTTTTCAAAAATTTCTTATTTTTATAGGAAATTTTTCAAAATTTCTTATTTTTATAGGAAATTTTTCAAAAATTTCTTATTTTTATAGGAAATTTTTCAAAAATTTCTTATCTTTATAGGAAATTTTTCAAAAATTTCTTATTATTATAGGAAATTTTTCGAAAATTTTTTATTTTTATAGGAAATTTTTCAAAAATTTCTTATTATTATAGGAAATTTTTCGAAAATTTTTTATTTTTATAGGAAATTTTTCAAAAATTTCTTATTTTTATAGGAAAATTTTAAAAAATTTCTTATTTTTATAGGAAATTTTTCAAAAATTTCTTATTTTTATAGGAAATTTTTCAAAAGTTTCTTATTTTTATAGGAAATTTTTCAAAAATTTCTTATTTTTATAGGAAATTTTTCAAAAATTTCTTATTTGTATAGGAAATTTTTCAAAAATTTCTTATTTTTATAGGAAATTTTTCAAAAATTTCTTAATTTTATAGGAAATTTTTCAAAAATTTCTTATTTTTATAGGAAATTTTTCAAAAATTTCTTATTTTTATAGGAAATTTTTCAAAAATTTCTTATTTTTATAGAAAATTTTTCAAAAATTTCTTATTTTTATAGGAAATTTTTCAAAAATTTCTTATTTTTATAGGAAATTTTTCAAAAATTTCTTATTTTTATAGGAAATTTTTCAAAAATTTCTTATTTTTATAGGCAATTTTTCAAAAATTTCTTATTTTTATAGGAAATTTTTCAAAAAATTCTTATTTTTATAGGAAATTTTTCAAAATTTTCTTATTTTTATAGGAAATTTTTCAAAAATTTCTTATTTTTATAGGAAATTTTTCAAAAATTTCTTATTTTTATAGGAAATTTTTCAAAAATTTCTTATTTTTATAGGAAATTTTTCAAAAATTTCTTATTTTTATAGGAAATTTTTCAAAAATTTCTTATTATTATAGGAAATTTTTCAAAAATTTCTTATTTTTATAGGAAATTTTTCAAAAATTTCTTATTTTTATAGAAAATTTTTCAAAAATTTCTTATTTTTATAGGAAATTTTTCAAAAATTTCTTATTTTTATAGGAAATTTTTCAAAAATTTCTTATTTTTATAGGAAATTTTTCAAAAATTTCTTATTTTTATAGGCAATTTTTCAAAAATTTCTTATTTTTATAGGAAATTTTTCAAAAAATTCTTATTTTTATAGGAAATTTTTCAAAATTTTCTTATTTTTATAGGAAATTTTTCAAAAATTTCTTATTTTTATAGGAAATTTTTCAAAAATTTCTTATTTTTATAGGAAATTTTTCAAAAATTTCTTATTTTTATAGGAAATTTTTCAAAAATTTCTTATTTTTATAGGAAATTTTTCAAAAATTTCTTATTATTATAGGAAATTTTTCAAAAATTTCTTATTTTTATAGGAAATTTTTCAAAAATTTCTTTTTTTTTATAGGAAATTTTTCAAAAATTTCTTATCTTTATAGGAAATTTTTCAAAAATTTCTTATTTTTATAGGAAATTTTTCAAAAATTTCTTATTTTTATAGGAAATTTTTCAAAAATTTCTTATTTTTATAGGAAATTTTTCAAAAATTTCTTATTTTTATAGGAAATTTTTCAAAAATTTCTTATTTTTATAGGAAATTTTTCAAAAATTTCTTATTTTTATAGGAAATTTTTCAAAAATTTCTTATTTTTATAGGAAATTTTTCAAAAATGTCTTATTTTTATAGGAAATTTTTCAAAAATTTCTTATTTTTATAGGAAATTTTTCAAAAATTTCTTATTTTTATAGGAAATTTTTCAAAAATTTCTTATTTTTAAAGAACATTTTTAAAAATTTCTTATTTTTATAGGAAATTTTTCAAAAATTTCTTATTTTTATAGGAAATTTTTCAAAAATTTCTTATTTTTATAGGAAATTTTTAAAAAATTTCTTATTTTTATAGGAAATTTTTCAAAAATTTCTTATTTTTATAGGAAATTTTTCAAAAATTTCTTATTTTTATAGGAAATTATTCAAAATTTTCTTATTTTTATAGGAAGTTTTTCAAAAATTTCTTATTTTTATAGGAAATTTTTCAAAAATTTCCTATTTTTATAGGAAATTTTTCAAAAATTTCTTATTTTTATAGGAAATTTTTCAAAAATTTCTTATTTTTATAGAAAATTTTTCAAAAATTTCTTATTTTTATAAGAAAATTTTTCAAAAATTTTCTATTTTTATAGGAAATTTTTCAAAAATTTCTTATTTTTATAGGAATTTTTACAAAATTAGAACATTTTCCGTATAGTTGTGTTACTCACTGTATCCTTTTAATATATGAATTTGTTTAAACGAAAAAGTAAATTAAAATTCTACTAAAAGTAGTAGCCTTTCTTGGGCTTTTTGTTGACTGGCTTCTTCTTAAACATTTTTACTGATAAAGTTTTTAAGCCAGAAAACGGACAAAAGTTTGGTTGTCTGTGAACTTGAAGACCTTTTAGTAAAATTTGTTTTTTTTTCTCCCATGTCGGATTTCTTTAATTAAAAACCTAAAGACCCAAATCCTTGCTATTAAAATGTTTAATTTCTTATGTTCCTCATGCAAGATTTTGAAACTTTTTTTTGGTTTTATTTTCCTATAACGTCTGAACTAAATCAGTTTATTTAAAGAAGCAGGTGCCATATGAAAATATTATTTTTAGCTTTAAAACTGGCTTTTTAACAGGAAATAATAATTGTAAGAGCCTTTTGTCCAACCGACTTAGGCATCAGAAGGAATTTTAACATATAAGGATTATTTTTTATTTTCTTTACGTTTTTTCAATTCACCGGCTCTTGATCTAGAGTCTGGTGTGTTTATTGTGTGACCGACCTCCCTGGCTTATTGTCATCTTTGAGTCCATTAAACTTAAATATATAAAGTAGAACATAAAAGGAAATCTGGAGTTATAAATTCTTTAATTTCAACGCATAATTAATATGAATTGGTTGGCTTCTTATTTTTATAGGAAAATTTTCAAAAATTTCCTATTTTTATAGGAATTTTTTCAAAAATTTCTTATTTTTGTAGGAAATTGATCAAAAATTTCCTATTTTTATAGGAAATTTTTCAAAAATTTCCTATTTTTATAGGAAATTTTTCAAAAATTTCCTATTTTTATAGGAAATTTTTCAAAAATTTCCTATTTTTATAGGAAATTTTTCAAAAATTTCCTATTTTTATAGGAAATTTTTCAAAAATTTCCTATTTTTATAGGAAATTTTTCAAAGATTTCCTATTTTTATAGGAAATTTTTCAAAAATTTCCTATTTTTATAGGAAATTTATCAAAAATTTGCTATTTTTATAGAAAATTTTTCAAAAATTTACTATTTTTACAGAAAATTTTTCAAAAATTTACTATTTTTATAGGAAATTTTTCAAAAATTTACTATTTTTATAAGAAATTTTTCAAAAATTTCCTATTTTTATAAGAAATTTTTCAAAAATTTCCTATTTTTATAGCAAATTTTTCAAAAATTTCCTATTTTTATGGGAAAATTTTCAAAAATTTCCTATTTATAGGAAATTTTTCAAAAATTTCCTATTTTTATAGGAAATTTTTCAAAAATTTCCTATTTTTATAGGAAATTTTTCAAAAATTTCCTATTTTTATAGGAAATTTTTCAAAAATTTCCTATTTTTATAGGAAATTTTTCAAAAATTTCCTATTTTTATAGGAAATTTTTCAAAAATTTCCTATTTTTATAGGAAATTTTTCAAAAATTTCCTATTTTTATAGGAAATTTTTCAAAAATTTCCTATTTTTATAGGAAATTTTTCAAAAATTTCCTATTTTTATAGGAAATTTTTCAAAAATTTCCTATTTTTATAGGAAATTTTTCAAAAATTTACTATTTTTATAGGAAATTTTTCAAAAATTTACTATTTTTATAGGAAATTTTTCAAAAATTTACTATTTTTATGAGAAATTTTTCAAAAATTTACTATTTGTATAGGAAATTTTTCAAAAATTTCATATTTTTATAGGAAATTTTTCAAAAATTTACTATTTTTATAGGAAATTTTTCAAAAATTTACTATTTTTATAAAAAAATTTTCAAAAATTTACTATTTTTATAGGAACTTTTTCAAAAATTTACTATTTGTATAGGAAATTTTTCAAAAATTTCATATTTTTATAGGAAATTTTTCAAAAATTTACTATTTTTATAGGAAATTTTTCAAAAATTTACTATTTTTATAAAAAAATTTTCAAAAATTTACTATTTTTATAGGAACTTTTTCAAAAATTTACTATTTGTATAGGAAATTTTTCAAAAATTTACTATTTTTATAGGAAATTTTTCAAAAATTTACTATTTTTATAGGAAATTTTTCAAAATTTTCGTATACCTCTTAGTATTGCCACTACCCCCCTTTTAAAAAAATCTTATTTAAATTTACGCAATCATTTGTCACTACTGTTTTACATTCATCAAATTGCGAATAATTGAATTAGCCAATTTCAATGACTGAATGAGTGGAATCAATCAATATGACTTCATGTTCATCTGCGTTGGCAAAAACATACGAGTTTTTTTGTCTTGATTTCATATTTTCGACTAGACAGACGAAGGTTTGGTAATTCAGTTATTGAATAGATTATATTTTGCAATTGCAACAGTTGTTTTGGGAAAGAAAACAGGGTATAACAGAAGGAAGTGTTTTTAAGAGATATATCAGCAAATCGTGGGTATTTATACAATCCAATCGTGATTATTTATACAATCCAATCGTGGGTCTTTATACAAACCAATCGTGGGTCTTTATATAATCCAATCGTGGGTCTTTATACAATAAAATCCTGGGTCTTTATACAATAAAATCGTGGGTCTTTATACAATCTAATCGTGGGTCTATATACATTCCAATCATGGGTCTTTATACAATCCAATCGTGGGTCTTTATATAATCCAATCATGGATCTCTATATAATGCAATCGTGGGTGTTTATACTATCCAATCGTGGGTCTTTATACTATTCAATAGTGGGTCTTTATACTATCCAATCGTGGGTCTTTATACTATCCAATCGTGTTTCTTTATACTATCCAATCGTGGGTCTTTATACTATCCAATCGTGGGTCTTTATACAATCCTATCGTGGGTCTTTATACTATCCAATTGTGGATCTTTATACTATCCAATCGTGGGTCTTTATACTATCCAATCGTGTATCTTTATACTATCCAATCGTGGGTCTTTATACAATCCTATCGTGGGTCTTTATACTATCCAATTGTGGATCTTTATACTATCCAATCGTGGGTCTTTATACTATCCAATCGTGTTTCTTTATACTATCCAATCGTGGGTCTTTATACTATCCAATCGTGGGTCTTTATACAATCCTATCGTGGGTCTTTATACTATCCAATTGTGGATCTTTATACTATCCAATCGTGGGTCTTTATACTATCCAATCGTGTATCTTTATACTATCCAATCGTGGGTCTTTATACTATCCAATCGTGGGTCTTTATACTATCCAATCGTGTATCTTTATACTATCCAATCGTGGGTCTTTATACAATCCTATCGTGGGTCTTTATACTATCCAATTGTGGATCTTTATACTATCCAATCGTGGGTCTTTATACTATCCAATCGTGTATCTTTATACTATCCAATCGTGGGTCTTTATACAATCCTATCGTGGGTCTTTATACTATCCAATTGTGGATCTTTATACTATCCAATCGTGGGTCTTTATACTATCCAATCGTGTTTCTTTATACTATCCAATCGTGGGTCTTTATACTATCCAATCGTGGGTCTTTATACAATCCTATCGTGGGTCTTTATACTATCCAATTGTGGATCTTTATACTATCCAATCGTGGGTCTTTATACTATCCAATCGTGTATCTTTATACTATCCAATCGTGGGTCTTTATACAATCCTATCGTGGGTCTTTATACTATCCAATTGTGGATCTTTATACTATCCAATCGTGGGTCTTTATACTATCCAATCGTGTTTCTTTATACTATCCAATCGTGGGTCTTTATACTATCCAATCGTTGGTCTTTATACAATCCTATCGTGGGTCTTTATACTATCCAATTGTGGATCTTTATACTATCCAATCGTGGGTCTTTATACTATCCAATCGTGTATCTTTATACTATCCAATCGTGGGTCTTTATACAATCCTATCGTGGGTCTTTATACTATCCAATTGTGGATCTTTATACTATCCAATCGTGGGTCTTTATACAATCCTATCGTGGGTCTTTATACTATCCAATCGTGGATCTTTATACTATCCAATTGTGGGTCTTTATACAATCCTATCGTGGGTCTTTATACTATCCAATCGTATATCTTTATACTATCCAATCGTGGGTCTTTATACTACCCAATCGTGTATCTTTATACTATCCAATCGTGGATCTTTATACTATCCAATCGTGGGTCTTTATACTATCCAATCGTGGGTCTTTATACTATCCAATCGTGTATCTTTATACTATCCAATCGTGGGTCTTTATACTATCCAATCGTGGGTCTTTATACTATCCAATCGTGTATCTTTATACTATCCAATCGTGGGTCTTTATACTATCCAATCGTGGGTCTTTATACTATCCAATCGTGTATCTTTATACTATCCAATCGTGGGTCTTTATACTATCCAATCGTGGGTCTTTATACTATCCAATCGTGTATCTTTATACTATCCAATCGTGGGTCTTTATACAATCCTATCGTGGGTCTTTATACTATCCAATCGTGGGTCTTTATACTATCCAATCGTGGGTCTTTATACTATCCAATCGTGTATCTTTATACTATCCAATCGTGGGTCTTTATACTATCCAATCGTGGGTCTTTATACTATCCAATCGTGTATCTTTATACTATCCAATCGTGGGTCTTTATACTATCCAATCGTGGGTCTTTATACTATCCAATCGTGTATCTTTATACTATCCAATCGTGGGTCTTTATACAATCCTATCGTGGGTCTTTATACTATCCAATTGTGGATCTTTATACTATCCAATCGTGGGTCTTTATACTATCCAATCGTGTTTCTTTATACTATCCAATCGTGGGTCTTTATACTATCCAATCGTTGGTCTTTATACAATCCTATCGTGGGTCTTTATACTATCCAATTGTGGATCTTTATACTATCCAATCGTGGGTCTTTATACTATCCAATCGTGTATCTTTATACTATCCAATCGTGGGTCTTTATACAATCCTATCGTGGGTCTTTATACTATCCAATTGTGGATCTTTATACTATCCAATCGTGGGTCTTTATACAATCCTATCGTGGGTCT
Source organism: Stomorhina lunata (assembly GCA_933228675.1). NCBI lineage: Eukaryota > Metazoa > Arthropoda > Insecta > Diptera > Rhiniidae > Stomorhina > Stomorhina lunata. The sequence continues at coordinate 104,339,613 of OW121744.1, read as the reverse complement.
TTATACTATCCAATCGTGGATCTTTATACTATCCAATTGTGGGTCTTTATACAATCCTATCGTGGGTCTTTATACTATCCAATCGTATATCTTTATACTATCCAATCGTGGGTCTTTATACTACCCAATCGTGTATCTTTATACTATCCAATCGTGGATCTTTATACTATCCAATCGTGGGTCTTTATACTATCCAATCGTGGGTCTTTATACTATCCAATCGTGTATCTTTATACTATCCAATCGTGGGTCTTTATACTATCCAATCGTGGGTCTTTATACTATCCAATCGTGTATCTTTATACTATCCAATCGTGGGTCTTTATACTATCCAATCGTGGGTCTTTATACTATCCAATCGTGTATCTTTATACTATCCAATCGTGGGTCTTTATACTATCCAATCGTGGGTCTTTATACTATCCAATCGTGTATCTTTATACTATCCAATCGTGGGTCTTTATACAATCCTATCGTGGGTCTTTATACTATCCAATTGTGGATCTTTATACTATCCAATCGTGGGTCTTTATACTATCCAATCGTGGATCTTTATACTATCCAATCGTGGGTCTTTATACAATCCTATCGTGGGTCTTTATACTATCCAATTGTGGATCTTTATACTATCCAATCGTGGGTCTTTATACTATCCAATCGTGTATCTTTATACTATCCAATCGTGGGTCTTTATACTATCCAATCGTGGGTCTTTATACTATCCAATCGTGTATCTTTATACTATCCAATCGTGGGTCTTTATACAATCCTATCGTGGGTCTTTATACTATCCAATTGTGGATCTTTATACTATCCAATCGTGGGTCTTTATACTATCCAATCGTGTATCTTTATACTATCCAATCGTGGGTCTTTATACTATCCAATCGTGGGTCTTTATACTATCCAATCGTGTATCTTTATACTATCCAATCGTGGGTCTTTATACTATCCAATCGTGGGTCTTTATACTATCCAATCGTGTATCTTTATACTATCCAATCGTGGGTCTTTATACAATCCTATCGTGGGTCTTTATACTATCCAATTGTGGATCTTTATACTATCCAATCGTGGGTCTTTATACAATCCTATCGTGGGTCTTTATACTATCCAATCGTGGATCTTTATACTATCCAATTGTGGGTCTTTATACAATCCTATCGTGGGTCTTTATACTATCCAATCGTATATCTTTATACTATCCAATCGTGGGTCTTTATACTACCCAATCGTGTATCTTTATACTATCCAATCGTGGATCTTTATACTATCCAATCGTGGGTCTTTATACTATCCAATCGTGGGTCTTTATACTATCCAATCGTGTATCTTTATACTATCCAATCGTGGGTCTTTATACTATCCAATCGTGGGTCTTTATACTATCCAATCGTGTATCTTTATACTATCCAATCGTGGGTCTTTATACTATCCAATCGTGGGTCTTTATACTATCCAATCGTGTATCTTTATACTATCCAATCGTGGGTCTTTATACTATCCAATCGTGGGTCTTTATACTATCCAATCGTGTATCTTTATACTATCCAATCGTGGGTCTTTATACTATCCAATCGTGTATCTTTATACTATCCAATCGTGGGTCTTTATACTATCCAATCGTGGGTCTTTATACTATCCAATCGTGTATCTTTATACTATCCAATCGTGGGTCTTTATACTATCCAATCGTGGGTCTTTATACTATCCAATCGTGTATCTTTATACTATCCAATCGTGGGTCTTTATACTATCCAATCGTGGGTCTTTATACTATCCAATCGTGGATCTTTATACTATCCAATTGTGGATCTTTATACAATCCTATCGTGGGTCTTTATACTATCCAATTGTGGATCTTTATACGATCCAATCGTGGGTTTTTATACTATCCAATCGTGGGTCTTTATACTATCCAATCGTGGGTCTTTATACTATCCAATCGTGTATCTTTATACTATCCAATCGTGGGTCTTTATACTATCCAATCGTGGGTCTTTATACTATCCAATCGTGGATCTTTATACTATCCAATTGTGGATCTTTATACAATCCTATCGTGGGTCTTTATACTATCCAATTGTGGATCTTTATACGATCCAATCGTGGGTTTTTATACTATCCAATCGTGGGTCTTTATACTATGTACAATTCAATCGCGGATCTTTGTACAATCCAATCATGGGTCTTTATACACTTTAATCGTGGCTCATTTAACACTCCAATCATGGGCGCTTATACTAGCAAATCAAGGGCCATTTTACTGACTTAATTTGGGTCATAATTCACTATAGAATCTCTTTTATAGTAATAGTCTCACAGTTATCGATTTATATTTATGTTTTCAACAATTTAGACTTAACATGTTTTTGCAGGGAGCCCTAAAATTATTGAACTTAAATTAACTTATAGATAAAATTACATTTGCATGTAACATTTTTCGCTGTTATTATTAAATTATATAATTTATAAATGTAAAAATTTAAAATATGTATCAATAACTTTGTAAAAAAGTTAAAAAAAAAAAAATTATAGCAACCTAAAGAGCATTACGATGATTACAAAGTGCCACTGCGCTTAAATGAAGATATGAGAAAGAAACATTAACATATTTTCTATAATTGGATACATGTTAAGATGCGTGTTCAAACCGACAAACATATGGGGTCTTGCCATAGCCCAGTTTAAATGTCTATATACTCGTATATATGTAAATGTATGAAAAACATTAAGAATCATAACATAAAGTATTGAGTGGATAAATTTTGCCAATATCCTTAAAGGTATAAATGGTTTGATGTCACTCGCCTGTAGCCTTTGTCTGTTTTTAAGGGGCCACAGCAAAAAGTTAAAACTGTCAGAAGTGATTGTCGCCTGAGGCTGTTTTTCTTCTTCGACGACTTCGTTTTTTTTTCTTTGCCACAGAAAAAATATGACATTAAATTTTGAAAAGAAAAATATTTAAGATTTCATGTGTGTCACAACATTATATTGATGCTTGGTCTTCGTCGTCGTCTTCGACATCGTCATTATCATCATCATCATAATTCAGTCCATTCATACGCACGACCGAGGAGGATCCCATGAAGTATTTAAGGCTTTTTAAATGCACTTAAACTTATAATTTACAACCTTAATTCATGCAATTTACCGTAAAGACTAAAAATGGTAAAAAAAAAAAAACAAAATTAAATTACATATTTATATGTTGTGGGACTTAAAACGAAATGTACCTTATGGGACATTTTTGGTACATTGTTGCACTGGTAATTGAGTACAAGACAGAAATATAGCAGCCATCGGTTAATATTTCTTTTGAGTGGCACGAGGGCTGGGAAAATTATACTAATTTATACATAATTGTTATATTTTTAATCAGAATCTCTAATCATGTGACAATAGCAAGGGTCTTTTTAGACTCAAAATGTGGGTCTCTATACTTTATAATCGTGGGTCTTTATACAAGCTAATCGTAGGTATATACAAATTATAATCGTGGGTCTTTATATACTCTAATCGTGGGCCTTTATACACTCTAATCTTGGGTCTTTATATACTCTAATCGTGGGTCTTTATACACTCTAATCGTGGGTTCTTACACACTCTAATCATAGGTCCTTATACACTCTAATCATAGGTCATTATACATGCATTTTTATACACTTTAATCGTCGGTCTTTTATACAATATAATCGTAGGTGTTTTAATTCTCTAATCGTGGGTCCTTATACACTCTAATCGTGGGTCTTTATACACTCTAAGCGTGGGTCTTTATACACTAATCGTGGGTCTTTATATACTTTAATCGTGTGGTCTTTATACACGCTAATTGTGGGTCTTTGAACACTCTAATCGTAGGTCTTTACACACGCTAATCGTGGATCTTTATGCACTCTAATCAAGGGTCTTTATACAATCTAAGCGTGGGTCTTTATATACTCTAATCGTGGATCTTTATATACTCTAATCGTGGATCTTTATACACTCTAAACGTGGGTCTTTATGCATGCTAATCGTGGGTCTTTAAACAGTCTAATCAAGGGTCTTTATACACTCTAAACGTGGGTCTTTATACACTCTAATCGTGGGTCTTTATACACTCTAATCGTGGGTCTTTATACATGCTAATCGTGGGTCTTTAAACAGTCTAATCAAGGGTCTTTATACACTCTAAACGTGGGTCTTTATACACTCTAATCGTGGGTCTTTATACACTCTAATCGTGGGTCTTTAAACACTCTAATCAAGGGTCTTTATACACTCTAAACGTGGGTCTTTATACACTCTAATCGTGGATCTTTATACACTCTAATCGTGGATCTTTATATACTCTAATCGTGGATCTTTATACACTCTAAACGTGGGTCTTTATGCATGCTAATCGTGGGTCTTTAAACACTCTAATCAAGGGTCTTTATACACTCTAAACGTGGGTCTTTATACACTCTAATCGTGGGTCTTTATACACTCTAATCGTGGATCTTTATACACTCTAAACGTGGGTCTTTATACACTCTAATCGTGGATCTTTATACACTCTAATCGTGGATCTTTATACACTCTAAACGTGGGTCTTTATGCATGCTAATCATGGGTCTTTAAACAGTCTAATCAAGGGTCTTTATACACTCTAAACGTGGGTCTTTATACACTCTAATCGTGGGTCTTTATACACTCTAATCGTGGGTCTTTATACACTCTAATCGTGGGTCTTTATATATTCTAAACGTGGGTCTTTATACATGCTAATCGTGGGTCTTTAAACACTCTAATCAAGGGTCTTTATACACTCTAATTGTGTGTTTTTATACACTCTAATCGTGGGTCTTTATATACTCTAATCGCTGGTCTTTATACACGCTAATTGTGGGTCTTTATACACTCTAATCGCCGGTCTTTATACATTCTAAACGTGGGTCTTTATACACTCTAATCGTGGGTCTTTATACACTCTAATCATTGGCCTTTATATACTCTAATCGTGGGTCTTTATATACTCTAATCGTGGGTCTTTATACACTCTAATCGTGGGTCTTTATATACTCTAATCGAGGGTCTTTATATACTCTAATCGTGGGTATTCATATACTCTAATCGTGGGTCTTTATACACGCTAATTGTGGGGGTTTATATACTTTAATCGTGGGTCTTTATATACTCTAATCGCGGGTCTTTATACACGCTAATTGTGGGGGTTTATATACTCTAATCGCTGGTCTTTATACACGCTAATTGTGGGTCTTTAAACACTCTAATCAAGGGTCTTTATACACTCTAAACGTGGGTCTTTATACACTCTAATTGTGTGTTTTTATACACTCTAATCGTGGGTCTTTATATACTCTAATCGCTGGTCTTTATACACGCTAATTGTGGGTCTTTATACACTCTAATCGCCAGTCTTTATACATTCTAATCGTGGGTCTTTATACACTCTAATCATTGGCCTTTATATACTCTAATCGTGGGTCTTTATATACTCTAATCGTGGGTCTTTATACACTCTAATCGTGGGTCTTTATATACTCTAATCGAGGGTCTTTATATACTCTAATCGTGGGTATTCATATACTCTAATCGTGGGTCTTTATACACGCTAATTGTGGGGGTTTATATACTTTAATCGTGGGTCTTTATATACTCTAATCGCGGGTCTTTATACACGCTAATTGTGGGGGTTTATATACTCTAATCGCTGGTCTTTATACACGCTAATTGTGGGTCTTTAAACACTCTAATCAAGGGTCTTTATACACTCTAAACGTGGGTCTTTATACACTCTAATTGTGTGTTTTTATACACTCTAATCGTGGGTCTTTATATACTCTAATCGCTGGTCTTTATACACGCTAATTGTGGGTCTTTATACACTCTAATCGCGGGTCTTTATACATTCTAAACGTGGGTCTTTATACACTCTAATCGTGGGTCTTTATACACTCTAATCATGGGCCTTTATATACTCTAATCGTGGGTCTTTATATACTCTAATCGTGGGTCTTTATACACTCTAATCGTGGGTCTTTATATACTCTAATCGAGGGTCTTTATATACTCTAAACGTGGGTATTCATATACTCTAATCGTGGGTTTTTATACACGCTAATTGTGGGTATTTATATACTTCAATCGTGGGTATTTATATACTCTAATCGCGGGTCTTTATACACGCTTATTGTGGGTCTTTATACACGCTAATCGTAGATCTTTAAACACTCTATTCAAGGATTTATACACTCTAATCGTGGGTCTTTATACATTCTTACGTGGGTCTTTATATACTCTAATCGTAAGTCTTTATATACTCTAATCGTGGGTCTTTATATACTCTAATTGTGGGTCTATATACACCCTAATCAATGGTCTCTATACACCCTAATCAAGGTTCTTTTACACTCTTATCTTGAGTATTTATACACACTAATCGTGGGTCTTTATACTCTCTAATCATGGGTCTATATACACTCTAACCATGGGTCTATACACACTCTAATCGTTGGCCTGGATACACTTTAATCGTGGGTTTTTATACACTCTTATTAAGAGTCTTTATATACCCTAATCAATTACACTCTAATCGTTAGTCTTTATACACACTAATCGTGGGCCTTTATACTCTCTAATTATGGGTCTATATACACTCTAATTGTTGGCCTGCATGCACTCTAATCGTGAGTTTTTATACACTCTTATTAAGGTTCTTTAAACACTCTAATCAAGGGTCTTTGTTCACTTTGATCGTGGGTCTTTATGAACATTTTTTAAAAATTTATTTCTTTAAAAATAATAATTTTTTAAAAATTTCCTATAAAAATATGACATTTTTGAAAAATTTCCTATTAAAATAAGAAATTTTTAAAAAATTTCCTAGTAAAATAATAAAGTTTTAAAAAAGAAATTTAAAAAAAATCCTTAAAAATAATAATATTTTTCAAAATTTTTCTATAAAAGTAGGAAATTTTTGTGTAGTTTCCAATAAAAATAAGAAATTTTTGAAAAATTTCTTATAAAAATAAGAAATTTTTGTTGGTGTAACGGGCATCATTGTTTTAAAACGAACTTCAATTTTGAAAAATTAAGATCTTCAAAGTTTCTTTAAATAGTAACCAAAAGTTGTTTAACCAAAAACGGCTTTTTAAAGTGTTTTTAAATTTGTTAAAAAATCTTACATTTTAAATGGAATTTTTTTTTATTTAATTATCAAAAATAGCCCAAAACATTTAACTTTAATGTCTTAAGATCTGGGTGTCACAAATTAAATGAGCCATATGTTTCAATTTGGCCACACTTTGTGACCAAAAAAATTCCAAACATCCCACTCAAAAATTTGACATTTTTTCTACGCTACACTCTTAATTAGAGCTCATTTAAATACGATTATGGGCCCCTAAAGTATTTAAGAAAATATAAAAACCATCTCGATTTGTAACTGGTCGGCTATTTCGCGCTAAATTTGTTGCGGACAAGATTTTGAATATTATTATTTTTCAGTTTATTGTTATTAAATTTGATTTATGTTTAAACATGTTTAAGCATGAACGTCTAAATAAATTTAAAAATGTCAGCCATTTAAATTGATATATTTTCTGTTCACTTAATTATCTCCTAAAGCTCTAGTTTAAATTGATCTTACCTAGAAAAAAGGTTTTAGTCGATATCATA